>CM021737.1:36387252-36657110 GCA_011075105.1 Heteronetta atricapilla
AGGGAAGGGAAGGGAAGGGAGGGGAAGGGAAGGGAAGGGAAGGGAACTGATCACCTCTTGTACAGGAGCAGCCAGGCCATACCCCGGTGGAGTTGAACATGACTTGAGGACACACCCGGGTGGGACTTAGGCTGGAGGCATCAAGACAGAGCTGCCAAGCACATGTCAGTGCTCAGAGGCCTCCGTAATCTCCACGGGTGCTCAGGGCTCAGGCATACAGAGGGCTGCAAAGCCAGGTAAACTCTTCAGCTCCTGATTGCACTTTTGAAATGCAACACAGACACTCAGTTCAACTGTTTATACTTCTTTCCGTATTAACAGTCTGAACATGATAAGTGATCCATGTCTGTCATGGATAGACTACTCTTCAGCAAGGCTGATGAGGTAAATCCAGACTGTATGAGGTAAGCTTTACGTGTTTATAGGCCTCAAATTCTTCTCTAGTGTAAGCTCACCATTAGACATTGGCAGACATAAAATGAGGTTGGTAGGATGTCATATGCCGCTGGGAACAGGGCCCTATTTGTAATAGGCCATAGGCATACACAATAAATATCGCCATGCTATTTGATCCTACTCTTTAAAATCTTTTAAATTAAGAACATTTCTGAAATATTTGCTGCATACAGAATCCATCTACATTCTCTACCACATATCGACACGGAATGACCTAGTACTAGTTGAAATTAAAGGGTTGCATTGCAAAAGAAGGTGGATCAGCTGATCAGAGTGGCTTCTTCGAGCACTGTATCTGTTCTGAATATATTAATTGACTCTCAGCATAGTTGTATACATACACGCAATCATTATGTGATAAATTAAAGAGGGGCACATAATAAGCTTAAGTCATCATAAATCATATAATAAACATCTGAATGAGAAAATTTAATAAATGATATGTTTCCACAACAACTTCATCCCCTTCCATTAAATCCATATCCCCCTAGGACTTGTTCTAATATTCTCAATCCCTAAGTACACATCATTTATTAGAGGAAGAAAAAAAAAAAAGGAAAAAAAAATAAAAAAAAAAAAAAGGAAAGAAAAAAGCACAATTTACCCTGCCAGGACATGTTTCTTCCCCTGACTTTTCAGTCTGGTATTTTCTCTCATGTGTCCAGAATTTAGCTCCTAGCCTATGGCTATTCTGGATGGAAAATCATTTCCTGCTCTGTGAAAACTTTTGTAGATTTAAAAATGTCTCCAATCTGCATCCCCAATACAAAGTGAAGGGGTGAACAGGATAGTCACAGGGAAAGACCATCTTGTGGTTTGTTACTGTACCTTCTTGAGGCAGCCAGCAGCTTTGACTTCTGTTGCCTACATCCTGAGTTTCCAGCCAGCAAGAACTGGCTCAGAGCTTCCTTTAGCATGGGCAGAAACGCCAGGTTTTCCTATAGCATCTGACACATACATTGCAAGAATACATTTATTCTGCTAATAGTTTTGTTGCAACAAGATCTATCTTTGCTAGAAAGAAACCTTTTTCTAGCTTACAGCTTTCTACTTCATGTTTAGCTTCAGAAAGAAAATGAATGTTTCTGTAATACAGAGAGCACAATGGGATTTAGACCATCTTCTTCGTGGCACTCCAATGTGACTTTGGACAAATCACTTTTAATCCCATGTTGCCTGGGTGTCAGAACTGATCTTATTTAACAATTTTGATAATTATTTTGACAGAGAATGCTAGTATTCCAATTACATTGTTTTCATGACCTGAATTTGGAAGGCATTGCCAACCCGAAGGAATACTGGACCCCAGGTAAATTAAATGAGACGGGAGACTGCAATGACAGAAGTAGGATAAAATTTAGTAATACAAAATTGCAAGTTCATGAATTTAAAGGCAAATAATCAATATTTCTACTGACAGCCTGAATTTATTGCTTGGAAGAAAGCGAAAAAAAAAAAAAAAAATCACAATATTCTGACTACAAGCCACTGATGTAATGCATCCATGAACACAACAGCAAATTGTACGTCTTATGACAGGGAAGGAGGAACGTTCTCTTTAGCAGTAGGAAAATTTTCATACCGTTGTACAAACCCTTGTTAACACAATGTCAGGACTACCTGGTGCTTCAGATTTTTCACATACAGGAAGAAAATGGATCAAATTATGGAATAGGGTAAATACCTGGGTAAAAGTCCACCCTTCCTTAAGTGATGAGGATGAAACAAAGGACTCTATTTAGCCCAGAAAAATGAATGAAGGCTGGGGCTAAAACTATTTTAAATCTGTAGACAACATTGGTGCAAATATGAACAGGCACTCACTGGCTACAGGTAAATTCAGACCATTAGAAGAATATGTCTAGATGACATCTCCAGGAAGGAGAGAAGTCCTTCTATAGCAGTAGCAGAGGCAAACAAATGACCTGACTTTAAATTAGTTTTGTCACTTCATGAACCCAATTCCATCGTATGATGGCCTGGAAAATCTGGGGACAGAATTTGATAGCCCATGGTGTCACTTCCAAAATGTTGAGCATTTCAGCATTTCGGCTGTACAAGTTGAGTGCACTGTTTGAGTGTTATCAGCTTTTTTGGCACTTGTTTGAATTTGGGGTGTCACATAGAAGAGACATCTACATTCCATATGTATTCTCATAAAACTAGTACAGTACCTAATGTGTCTATAAATATAGATACTTTACAGATACTACTCACACGCACCCCTATACATTATATATTCGGAAGAAATTCTTTACTCAGAGGCTGGTGAGACACTGGAACAGGTTGTCCAGAGAAGCTGTGGATGCCCCATTCGTGGAAATGCTCAAGACCAGGCTGGATGGGGCTTTGGGCAACCTGGTTCGGTGAGAGGTGTCCCTGCCCGTAGCAGGGCATTGGAACTATGTGGTCTTTAAGGTCCCTTCCAACCCAAACCATTCAATGATTCTGTGATTACAGCTATGCACATGCTCACTAAGAATGGACTTCCAAATGCAATGTAAATGCAGGTATGAAATTCCTAATGGAAATATCACAAGAGATGATAAGCGCATGTGTAAAAGAGCATTTCTCTATTTTCACTGGTTCTAAACACAACTTACAGCGTTTCATCCATTTTGCCACCCAGCCAAACTGCATAGAAAAAAAAAATGTGATGTTATACTGATTTTTCTTATACTAAAGCCTTCCTTCTTTTGTAACTAACTCATCAGATTTCCATGATCATAAAGAACTGTATAATATTAAATTATAACAACAGCAATCAAAGGCATAGGGAGCAAGAGGGTTCTCAATTGCAGCCCATGCATCACTCAATATCGCCACAGAAGAAGAGATTGAAAAGCACATCAATTCACATAACTTCCTCCCAGTGCCCATTGTCTTTTTCAGTTTCTAATGATGCTGAAGTGTCTCCATGATTAAAATTTAAAGGCTTCCCAGTAACCAAGTAATTTGCCCAAAACTCCTTATCTAGCACTCACCATGAAGACTCTGATTTTAATATACCATTAATCAAGCTCCAGCCAAGTTTACTACTGATACTTTCAATTACAGAGGAACTAACTTCATTCTTCTCAGTGTGTCAGTGAGACCACTTCCTTGATTAGCCATAGACCCTAACGACAGACGGGTAACGGAGTCGGGTTCGATGCACTTACCGAAGGAACTATTTGTTGTGAATTACCAAACAGTAAACAGAATTGGATCTCTCTGCTGCAGGATATACTTCAGCCAAATTTTGAGCTGTACTTATCCTATTATAATAAAAAACACTAACTGATTTCAAGTTTTAGAGTGTAATAATAACATGTGATTTGATTAAATGTAAATTAATGCAATGGTGAGTTTAACAGGCAAGTTCTAAATATCAGCATATTTTACAACACAAACATTTACACAAATGTGCATGATGCGTGCTTAATTTAAGCATATGAATAGATCCACACTCTTCAATAGGACATCTCATGCTCTAAGTGATGCACGTGCACAAGTGATTGCAGGATCAGTTATCAGAAAATGATCCCCGGTACAATTTATAAGAATTCCAACAGATTGCAAATAGCTATGATTTGTCACACAACATCTGGTCTCTTCTCTCCGCAATCAAATGGACAAATGGAAATAACAATACAGACTGTGAAATCGCAGCTTGTAAAAAACAATTAGAGGGAGAGGGACCCATACCTTACCCTGCCAGTGATGGAATTTGCACAGGACTGGCTGGCTCAGCTAACAAAGAGTCAGCATTTGTTTGAGCTGGAGTGCGATTTCCACAAAACGAGGATTTCATTCCAAAGTTATCCACACAGCTACAGGAAACGCTTCAGGAAAACCTCAGGCTAAACAGGATCACACGTCCCCGTAGTGCCCCATGAAGCACCAGAGGCTTCTGCAAGACAGAGATGCTGTGGACAGCCTGATGGACAGGCAGAGCACCACGCACCTCCGTCAAAGAACTAAAGTCATCTGAGAGGCTACATTTAGAAATACCCAGCACAGAGCTCAGATTTATGCAAATATAAATAGATAAATAAATAACAAATGATATATATAAGTTTTGAGAAAAGAAGTTAAGAGAGTATATAGTCTATGTTAACAGCAAAGGAGATAGATTTTCCTTTCCAACTTATTCCGAGTCTCTGGATGGCACCAATTGCTGTTGATCTTGATTATTTGGCTTATCTGATTAAAAATAAGTTTGATATTTAAGAAAAGAGTAATGATTCCATTCCTTGAAACATCTGAGTTTACCTTCCCAAATCTAGCTTTCACATATGAGCAATCATTCTCAACAACAGCTACCTAAAAGTTCTTTATGCTTTGCGGTACGTGAAGGCAAAACCCGGTACCTCTTGAGCTGGAGGCTGCAGGTGGGAGCCTGTTTTATGGAGAGGAGAGAGATGTGGGTAAGGTAGCAAACTTCCTCTGGAACTGTGATTACAGAAACTAAAGAGTTGAGGTTTTTTTCAGACAATGAGTAAATCTGCTCCTTTGGAGGGCCCAACCTCAACACCGAACACATGTGGAAGAAACCCAGCACAGCTTCACAAGGAGCAAGGACAAGACAACGTTTAGGCAAGAAACAACTTTTTGGGTATTAATCCAAAAACAAAGTTCTCAAATTTCTACTGCTTACTATTCTTTTAGATTTTTTTTTCTCCAGCAGTAATTAGAAATATAAAGTGGAATAGATGAGGCACAAAAAAAGCGCTATGATTTTTCCTGAAATTTTACTTTATCCCAATCGTAGTAATACCTTTTTGTGAGATTTACAATGTTAACCAATTCTTTTCTGTCAACCAGCAATTTTTTGGCAGATCCCTTTTGCATGATTCATGAAGGACCAGTAAAAGGCTAATTGTTCAAATTAATTTGCGTAAATGACTAAGCAAGAGATAACAAAATTACATCTGCACTTGTTTGGCAAAGATTCAATAGCAGCGGCCCTGTACTGCCAGCTGCTTCCAGACAACACTCTCGCAGAAATTAAAAGCTACAAATATTAATTAATACACTTTTTTGGTACGTTAATTTGCACTGAAAGGTTCCGGAGTACAAAACTGCTGAGAAGATGAACCATGATAATTAGAATTAATGGGATGGATGCATGTTTTTTGCAGCTGAAGTTTTAAAAACCCATGAATGGAACTGGGAACTTGGAACTGACATTCTCATAAATCTCTATGATAATGCCGCTATTAGTATTAGAAGGATTAAGTACTGTGGCTCCGGCGTTATCCATCACATGACACGTTGTATCCCATCTGTCACTGCAGCAGCTAAGACATGATAGCTGTCCTTGAGGAAGCTGTATGAAAAGCTTTGGGAATGCAAGGAATTGTGGTGCTGAGTGTCGGGCGACAAAATGAATCGCTCAAACCTCTGACTCTCAAACAGAAATAATGGCCAGTGCTCTGTACTTGTCAGCTTAGTGCTGTAACAAATACCCCGGCCGTGGTATCTGTATTTAAGTTAAGTTAAGCAGTCTGAATTATAGATAAATCAGGCAGAAAAAAAAAAAAGAAAGAAAAAAAGAAAGAAAAAAAAAGAAAAAAAAAACAGTCATAGATTTTTATCTTTACCTCATTTCTGTCTTTGCAGGTTGGGATGTCTCTGGAACCGCCTTTAATAATGTGCACCCTATTAATTTCACATATTTTAGGGCAGCGAGCACTACTGGAGCACTGCTCAGTACATTGAAGTAACGCTTAAGTTTTACCTGAAGTCACTAATGAGACCGTTTACCTACTTCGCAATGTTACCTGCACATTACCATGATGCAAATCCCTGTCTCCATGGAAATGCTGGCATATGAAAATTCAATTTTAGATGTGTTCTTGAAATTTTGTCTGTCAAACTTTTATATTTTTTTGTAATAGAGCTTTCCAGATGTTTGAAAAACTATTGTAGTTCTACATTATTACACAATGAGACTGTGCTACCCATCTTACAAACTTTTCAAGTCATAGAGAAGGAACTCAAGCTTTCAAAGTAAGAAATCCTTAAATAGTACATTTACTTCTATTTTTAATGATATCAATGTACATATGCAATGTGCTTGGTGTGAAGGGCTGAACTTGAAGGCGTATCTAAGAAAGCCAAGAGAGCAGAGGGGCAGCGGGACTGCCTCAGGACAGGGCAGCTTCCTCACCTTGTTCGTGTTGAGGTGGCCAAAGCAGGCAAAGCCTCCCTAAAAACATGTGGACACATGCTGGAGTGTGGGCTGCTGCCCCCCACCCAGCAATGTACTGCTCCTGGGCAGTTTGGCAGAAAAAAATACATATGTATATGCTTTCACGATTCCTTGGACTCACAGAACTTTAATAATTCACCTACCAAGGCTGACCATGACATCCTCTGCCTTCTTGCAGGACAGTCACACCTGAATTCAATCCATTCTGCTAAAGATTTTGCAGAAAAACAATCTTTTTTCTTTTTCTTTTTTATTTTTTCTTTTTTTTTCTCTAGTAAAGATTGTAAAATAATGCCCACAAAGGCAGGTGACCAGCAACATACTTTTATCCCCCATTTTCTAGCATGCCATTTTAACAAGCTCCCATTGTTATTATTCCTTTACTCTGAACCGTTGGACCATTTTCCTACATTGAGGTAAGCGTGTTTCTACTCATCTTTGATCTGCATACGGTTAATAAATAAGTAAATAAATAAATAAATAAATAAATATCTTCTGTGTCTGGACACCAGCTCAAACT
Organism: Heteronetta atricapilla; assembly: GCA_011075105.1. Taxonomy (NCBI): domain Eukaryota; kingdom Metazoa; phylum Chordata; class Aves; order Anseriformes; family Anatidae; genus Heteronetta; species Heteronetta atricapilla. The sequence goes on from CM021737.1 coordinate 36,394,425, forward strand.
GGGAACACTGTGGAGGTTGGTGGTGCTGGGAACTCCACTCTCACTCCCCACACAGCAGAAAAAAAAATGAGATTCGTTAGTTATCTTCATTGACATTAGTTATATTAGATAGTTATATTTATATTCATTAGTTCCTTCACCTCGGGACGTTAAGTAGAATAGAAAATGCAGAAAAATAATGTAAAATCAATAATGTTTTATATTTCTGTAGCAACTTCCTCCCAGAAATTCCAAAGGACTTCCTAGTCACTTCACATGTGTCTAGGTTACAACCTCCACAACCCCAGCGACTTTACCATTGCCACTGCAGTTCTGCAGACTGGGGACAGGAAGGGGACAGAACGCCTTGTCCAGAGCACAGGACACCCCGCCACAGGCAGGCAGCGCCTTGGTGCTGCCCAGGAGCCTGGCCCAGAAGGCTGCCGGGTGGCACCCACAGGGCAGGCAGGACCTGGGCACGGTTTTTTCTTCTTGCGTTGGAGCAGAGGCGATTGGAGAGGCTGCCAAAGATCACCCTGAGCAGTAAGTAAGTTGTTTTTGTCTGAAATGGCTTTATCACCCAAATGCTGTCTCATTAAAGTTGCGAGTGGTTGTGGTGGCTATTTGATACCAGTCCTTCTAGTGTGGATTTTGCTCTCTTTTCCTCTGGTTTTAATTAGCATCCTGCACCTGAAGAAGCTTTACAAAATATACATGCGTTTCTGGCAAGTTTTAGTGGTTTTGATGATTCTGGCTTTTCTGACAGGCAGCTACTTTGTAAAATAAATTCTGGCCATTTCTAACGGTAAAATTCATACTAGGAGCAACTTGAAGATGAGGAGCTTAATTATTGATTAAATGAATTTCCTTTAGGCTCTGATAATAGACTAGTATTACTAAAAAGTAAATTTGCATTTATGGGTCTTTACTGAGACTATTTTCTTCCCTTGAGAGAGTCCTTTCTTTTTCCATCTCCTCAGCCTTATATCACAATAGCGAGCATCCAACTTGCCACAGTTAGTCTTAGGTGATGCAGAAACTGTAAGTATGTTAAAACATCACAGAATGGTACAAAGGTGTCCATTTTCCACAGCAAGAAGAAAAGCACTGTAGGTTTTAATTACAAGGGATGGTGCTAATTCATTATTTCTAGAGCATCTCCACAGCAGGCAGCGCTGCAGAGTGTTGTCCCCTGTTACATTTGAGGGCTGTCCTGATGCTGTTGGACTCAGATATGGAGAATGTGAAGCATCTCCCAGTAGTCCCTTTACTTTTCCAATGGAAAGCCTTAGTTGCTCTTGCCCCTTGGCTGAACGAGTGTTAATGGAGCACATGAGCATTTGCTGGAGGACAATCTCCCCATGGACTTTGCAAGAAACCCTCCCAGGGTTGGTTTTCTTTACTCCGTTTATAGTTTAACCTTAGCAGCCAACTGAATGGCAATATAACCTGCAAACATATAACATAGTCATGTTTCCCCCCCATTGCTGGTACATAGTAGTGCCCATTTTCTGCTGTTTTACCAGGATTTTACAGAGACCCCCGGTTGCTCGTTAACATGCCCTGATCATTATTGCCACCTCTGAGCCACGGGCTGTAAATAGGAGCAGGTGGTACTTGCAATATATAGCACACTACCAAGCAAAGCATTTGCAAACTCTCGCACAAGGTCTGGACTTGGCATCCAAACAAAGGTTTAAAGATAAGATTTTCAAAGTGATAAGAGATAGCCAAGCTTTCATCACATTTTAGTAAAAACATCTCTATCTAATACACTACTCGTACTTTCCTCACCGGTTACTCAAAGGCCAGCCCTACAACATCACCTAGCAATAAATGAATGCCTTAACCAGCACTATGCCCATCAGTACTTGCATCCCTTTCAGAGTCATCATTTGCACAGGCACTTCTTTATTTCCTTTCCCACCTTTCCCCCTATGTGTCCCTGCCACGCTTTGCATATTTTGGTTGCACCTATAATGGAAAGGGGAGCAAAAGAGACCCAGACCAGCAGCTGTGGGAAATGAAGCTTTCTGCTTCTGTGCAGAAGAGACGCAATGTGTGCATCAGCAGGGCTGCATTTATCCAAGCAGCTTACACCACATCAGCCTTGTTCTGCAGGACCATGCCAGAGGGTGGCGAGAAAGAAATGATTTATATTTGTGCATTAGACATCCTAATTCCCTCATGCACGGTTTCAATAGAAAGAGACACCAAGAGCTTTAGAAATGTGTTCCTAATTATACATCTCATCAAATGCTCAACACTTATACTCACGATGAGCACAAAGCACTTGTCTACTCCGCCACCTATCCCCTTCCTGAGTTGTCCTTTTTAATGGTCTCTTATGTAAAGAGAGTTGGCCGCTTAAATATTTGAAGTCTGCCAGTTTAAAAGATTTAAAGTATTTTAAAAATGCAGAATAGATTTTTTGTGCTCTTATCATTCAAAAAACCTTCACTGATACTTTGTTTTTTTTTAATTAAAAAAATCCCTTTGGGCTACGAATGCCAAGTTTTAGCCCAGAGGGAATTTTTATTGCAGATATAAACCCCTGGAAATCAGAGTATGTATACATATATACAGAGCCTGATAAACCCTTGACTGTGACACTGCTGCTGAGGGCTGCTATAATATCTGATGACAAAACTGACAGATTACTTCTGATGAGAATGTGGAACCCTTTTTGTTTTTAACTTGACCCTGAAGACATGTCATAACATTTGTAATATCTGCAATAAAGTGTCAACTATACTGCTGTAAGACTGCTGGAGCTTGGAGTTAAGCATTCTGTTTAGTGCTCCTACAGCTTTCAATTTAAAATAAAAAAAGACCCTTAATTTCCTTTTGGACAGTCCATACCTAGTATAACTGCACTAATTTGTCTTGGCGAATATGAAGCAGTTGTGGAGAACATGACTACTGGAAAAGAAATCCAGAGCAATAGACAAAACAGAATGGAATAAACCTATCAATCATTTCTACATAAATTCGAGATTTACAGTTCAGTAGAAACAGTCTTAGGAAGGGACTGCAATAACGCGAGTGTCAACGACCACCTCAGTAGTAGGGCTAACTTGATTTCGGACTGTGGCGAATTAAAATTTTACTCTACCCTCCAAGCTACGCAAGGCTCATGAAGCATTTTAAGACCGGTTCAAGAGGGATTAAAATGGCAATATTGTCCCACTCCCTGTAGTCAGATGCCCAGTCATTCAGCTGGGGAAATGGACCCCAGTGGGCCGGTCTCACCAACCCCCTATCTCCCAAGCACTGTCTTCTCCCACTATTGAACCTCATTAGTCATGATGACCATAAGAAAACTCATCTTGCCATTGGCCTAACATCTACTCTTTGGCTCAGAGGCGGTATTTTTAAAGAAGCTCGTTGCAGACTGGAGTAAAGGAGCCCCACTTCTCTGGTAAGTTGTCCCCAAATTAATAGCTTGATCTAAAAGTGAGCACCAGGCACAGTTCCATGAAAGACAATATTTTGCTGCCACTAACAAGGGCTGATTTCTTTGTCTAAGTGTACAATATAGTAAAACTAAGCTTTATTTCCCAAGAGATGAAATACTTCATTTATTTGTGTAACTTCCTCAGACTTTATATTCTTGTGTGTTTCAGGACTTCGGTAGTTGCCTCCTTGTAATATTTCAGCTTTTAAGCTGTTTTCTTGCCTCACTGAACTCACATAAGATACATCTGAAAGCTTTAGTACAAATTTACTTCGAATAAAGTCTTCAATTCATTTTCATGGCACCAAAAAGACAGCTTTAATAACTGCAATGACAAATAAACTGGAAATCATTCCAGGCCTTTTCACTTAACTGACAAGTAGAACGCTCTCATAATGAGCCGCAGGTTTTACGTTTTCTCTTTGACCATAATAGCTTCATTTAAGAGCGTCAGACCCTGACACTTCATCATTTATCTACATTATTTCTCATCTTCTTTCAAATAAATTATGGAATACTAGACTGAGCACATAAAAACAAAGTGACTTGTTATCTGTAAACAGCAAGATAAATTGTCCAGAAGTTCCTCATTTAGTTCCTTTTAAATTTAAGGGCAAGTTATTGGTTATACCTTCTTTTTTTTTTTTTTTTTTTTTTTTTTTTTTTGCCATCCCAATTTTTTGCATTTTTTTACAGCCATCTTATTCTGTTGCCAGTGGCCTTTGTGCAGCCATCCAAAGCCTGATGATAGTGCAGTAGGCATAAAATAATTCCATTATCCCAAGGTTGGCCAGGGTAGTACAGAAAGGAAAAAATATTGAAAAGAATCAAATAAACAACATACATGGGTATTTCTCTCCATCTCTAAATCCTCGACTATAATACATCTTGTCATACTAGCAAATGTGACACATCCAAAGTAATGAACAGTGGGGTCTGTAACTGTTCTTGCCTTTAGAAAGATAGCTCTGATGCTTACCATCAGCGCAAGTTCCCCTACCCTGGTGAAACGCATTAATTCTTGTCTCAGAGCCGTGTCGAACACTTGGAGTCTGCATTTATTTCATTTTAAAATTATATTGTTTGAAACACAATTAGCAAGACTGCATTCACATTTTAATTATTAGTGATGGATGAAATTAAGAGAGGCTTGGTCTAATAATATTGCACAGTGCACCTCCTCCTATGAAAAACCACCAGGCATGTCTACGCGATGGCCCGGGGTTTAGAGACACCCCACTCCCCCGAGTCCCCGAGCCAAGTCCCATACCGAAGGCTGTAAGGCCACGTCAGTGGCAAACAGCCATCAGCGTGTTTAACCCTGCCAAGTTAAAGGACATATTAGCACTGGAGCCATCTCACAATGTGCCCCGCAGGATCGGGATCAGGGCACTTCCCACACATTACAGCCCTTCTCTTCTCTGGGAGACTGCTCAGATTATTCCGGTTTTACAGATGGGAGATTCGAGACGCGTGTGTCTGTAGTAGGATTTCAATAACTAAACCCAACACCTCTACAGATTTTAAGCCATAACTTTCAAGAAAAAGTAAAATCCGTAAAAGTAAAAACTGGGTTGGAAACCTTTTCAGAGTTGTCCTCCATTTCGTTTTGAAGGATTTCTTTTAAAAATGCAGCAAAATTAGAAGGGGGCTCATTCAAGAGACTTCTTTGACCAGTGCACAGCACCACCGACATTCAGGCTAAAGCTTTCTAGAAGAAAATGGCATGGCTGGAGAAGGACTTCTTGTAGGATTCCTTAGCAAATATAAAGCCAGACCTTGACCTGTTTGATTTTCCAGGTAATTTTCCTTTCAGGCTCTTTCCTTCCCTCTCTGCTCTGAGCTCCTGGTGCTGGCACCACGGGCACACAGCCATCTAGCAATTCAATCATGTTATCTGAGCAATGCAGGCAACAATCAAATAAAGACAAAAATAAGAGTTTAAGCTGAGGTTCCCATCAGTTGCAATTCCACATACATAACATTTTAATTATATCTCATCTCCAGTGTAATAGTTAGAGATGCCATTTGATACAGTTTCTTTTTTTTATTTTTTATTTGAAAAATTAAATCTAACTAAATTAGCAAAAATAAAGTAGTAAAAGTTAATTGGGAATTATCTACTACAAAATAACTCTTACTGGTAAATGCTTTGTGTGGTTATAAAAGGCTGATAAATATAATTGTATTTATGTAATGAGCATCATGTTTAATTTACTGTACTTGGTTGTTTTATACACCAGTTTATGCAGGCCTCTTAAGTGAGCTTGTTATTATTGCTTGTATTGCTTTTTTACTTAAAAAAAAATAATCACCCTTGGACGCAGCACATAGGAAATGTCCAACAGATTCTGAACAAGGTGGGGATTAGCAGTTTGTCCAGAGAAATATTCAGGACGATCTGCATCTGTGTGACCTAAAAATAAGAGCGTTTAGGAACACTCGGCACGCTGACGGCTCATGCCTAAGTGGCTTGACACAACACGCAGCGGTCTGGCATATGTAGTCCATGGCTCAAGAACTGCGATGTTAATCTCCGAGCTCGCCGTCAGATGGGCAATTACAGCCGAGTACATGACGATGGAGTAATGCTCGCTCCTGGCAGGGCTGCTCTCGGCAAAAGGGTGAAATTTCATTTTTGCACTTCATCTTCAGTTAATACAATTTTGGTCAGATGTTTTCACATTCCAGAAAGCACAAGACAACCAAGCTGCTGACTTTGTGGGTTTCCTGTTTTAGGAACAGACTTGAGACTATGCCACTTCTCTGTTACTGTTATTAAAATTTCTACAGAAAAAGCTTTGGCATGTCTCCCCTGGTAAAGATCTTCAAAACTGAGCAGAAGTATGTCCAACGCTGGAGGTCTGTACATACTCCATAGATGTTGATATCATTTGCAGTGCCAAAAATGCCCAAGAGGAAGGTAAGGTTTCTCTTGTCTAAGTTTTCTCAGTGATATTTTTGCATTTACATTCGTCAGATCCAATACAAACTATTTGCATGATCCCAAGCAATCAGCAGAAAAATAACACTCTAAACTGAGAAAAAAATACACACGGTACCGTGGCATGTGAAATTGCTGTTCAGACACAGAGCAGAACAAATTCTACCTTACATGTCTATGTTCAGCTGCCTCTGAAGTTCTTGCTAGGAAGGTCTTTGATTTATAGCTTTGTCCAAAGGCACTCCCCTTCAGTCACTGTCAGGGGACTGAATCGGCTATGTGTATTTATCTGCCCAATCATAGAGATTGCCAAAGAATTTAAAATTTCAATATATATAAATATTTATTAATCTAAGCCTTGAGATCTCCTTTTTTTTTTGTTTTTGAGAAGTAACAACATTCATTGGTCCTATAAAGTTTCTACGTTTACATCACTTTGGTGTTGGCCTTTAATTTTTAGTTCTATTTAACCCAGAGTGTTGGAAACCCTGTGCACGAACAGGATATTTGTTTTTCACTTAACACGCAAAAGAGTTTAAAGGGATGGGCAGCTTGCTTAAAGTTCTTCCTTAAAATGAAGAGCTTTGCTCAAATTTGGGCCCATGTCTTAGCAGGTTCTTGGTGGAGCTGCCATCATTTGGAATTCACCCATCTTGTAGGAAAAAAAATAAATAAATAAAGGTTTTTTCATGCAAGAAAAAGAAATAACTATCTCCAACAAACCTACATGTTCCCATCCAAATCCTTCTAGGTTGGCAATGGCCAGTAAAGAAAGACAAAATGTGCTGGAGATTTATCAGTGCTCCTCACTGTGGTTGTTGGTAAACCAAGAAGGTAATTCATTCCTACATTACCAAGATTTAAAACACAAGGTTATCCAAGAGGTTAGCATATCTGGAAAAATAAATGAATAAATCGATAAAACTAAAAATAAACAATAAATCTAAAATCCAGGGCCTGATCGTTATTGAGAAAATCAGTCTCAGCCTCAAGACTCTTAGGCGTATACTTAAGGCAGACAAATAAGGAGGACAATGCAGGCTTATTTTTGTCAAAAGTTTAAGATAGTTTTATGATATCTTTCTCATATTTATCTTTGACTGTAGGGTGTTGGCAGTACTTTGAGGCTATGAAAACCCCTAACTACCGTTCACGGTTTGCGATGTATGTAGTAGATTGAGCTTCCTCACGCACTAGCACATGGTTAAGGACCTGTTCGCATCCTGTCCTGCAGCCAACACGTGGCACAGAAGACCGCCACTCAAACTCTCCTCTCTGTCACCATTCACACTGCAGAAACTCACAACAACCTCTACCTGGACAATTTTTCGGCAGTAGCCTTGCTTCTGTTCAAAAACCATCTCAAAAATGGATAACATTACAAAAACAATCGATATTGTACCTTCAGATTTCCTTTGCACCTGCCGCAGTTCACAAGGCAGCTGGGAACCTGAGCTGCACAGGTAGTTACAGTGCTGGGGTCTGACGATTAGCACTCCAAACGAACACCGAAAACTCCAAAGACCACTTCAAATGGGAAACTCTAGCAAGGCCGCATCGCTTCTAGGCAGAGCCCAAGCACCAGCCCTATTTCGGAGTGAGCTGAGTGGCAGCGAGTTGGCAGCAATGGCTTGTTGGTTTTTGGAATACCAGAAAATCACCAGACAGTTTCTATTAAAGAAAGGGCATGTTTCTCTCCGACTCCCCCGTACCTACTCCTGCTTTCTGTTGTTTCTGTTGTGGATACAGAGCTGCAAGATTTATTGTATCAGATTAAAAGCAAAGGCTATTAATGTCGGATTCCATAGGGATTTTTTGTTAAGGCTTCTTAGTTTTAGTTTATTTGTAAATGATCATCCTGAGGCTTGTAAAAAGGGCTTTTCCCCCCTCTTTTATTCTAGTGACATTGTAATTTATATTGTTGGTATTTCCATAGGAGAAATCAATTCAGAATTACAATTTCTTTCATTATAACAGCAGCTATATTGGGTCCGTGCCTCTATACACAAGTTATTAACAGATTTTACACTATTAGAATGCCACAAATTAATATATCCTGCCCCAAAACATAATAATAATAATAAAGTAAGTCATGTAGCGTGCACTGACCACAAACCCCCAGAGAAGAGCGGTGTCTCATACAGCCACTGCCGGCTGGGAGGCAAATGGAGAAGGAACCTGCTGGAGACAGCAGCGAAACTGGGCAGGTGAGCTAACAAGTCTCAGATGTCCCCCAGCCAGCATTTTGTCCTCTCTCAGAGCTGGGTCTGTTCCTGCACTCGGTGCAGGAGTGTGGGGCTGGAGTGGCCAGCAGACCTGGAGCCACTGGGAGCACCTTGTAGCACACAGCATCTGCAGTTTGAAGGATATTTCCATGCCCACCCTAGGATAAAGGGCAAAAGTCCAGGCTTTGACAAGCACGCGCTTCCAAAGGGGGGTTATTAGAGCAAGACACCTGGCTTGACCCACCAAGAAATGGAAGAGGTTGCAAATGCTTCTTATTAAAACGAGGGAAAGAGGGGCTTGGTCATTGGGTATCACCTTCTTTAGCCACCCGGTTCATGTTTCAAAATAGCACTTTTTTGGTCAATCTGAATTGTGAGTGAGGTACTGCATTGCACTAAGCATCCACAGGGCTTAATTTTCTTCTGCCAAGTTTCTGCTTGACATTTGGACTGATACTGAGCAGGGACTAGAAGCCTGGCTCTTGTCACTGCCAACCATGGGCCAACAGAGGGGTTCTGCTGAGATTTCTAACAGCACAAGATGAAAGATACGTAAAGCACTCTGGAGCTAAACTTCCTCTGCTTTCATTTGAGGTGACCGATCTCTTAAGTCTTCCATACATTTTTACCTTCAAAAACTAGATTCTTTAAATACACAGGTACAAAGTTAGGTACTCCTTCAGAGGTCACGGCCATACTAAACCCCTCATGATGTTCCTTATAATCTCATTTGCACCAAGTACAGCTTTTCCTTTCTGACCATGGGTTCATCAAATAGCGTGCACGTTAATGTTTGCTTGACTTTCTGCATCAGCGGACTTGAGATATTTCATGGCGTAAAGTTACTGTTTGATACAAACATGGAAGATAATAATTAACCAAGAGAAGAAATTCAACGGACAGAAAGCACTTAGGAAAACAGAGTGCACAGGTCTTGCCCCCGAAAGAATCTCCTCTCTTCCAGTTCAGTGCACCAGCACAAGCTCGTCATATTACCCAGCTTCGAGGGGTACCAACGAAGGCTGTTGCACACAGCATGATTATCGAGTGTGTCATAATTACAGAAACATCTGCTCCAGATGTTTTTGATACATCGTACATCACCATTTTTCACAATAGCCCGCAAAAGTTTACATTTCCTATCTACAGCAGATTGATTATTATTATTATTATTTCAATTAAAATTAACTCCCATTAAAGGTATGAGATGACAGCTGTAAAAACTCAGAGCCTTCATTTATTATCAACTAAATAATATTATAATGGCATCAGCAGGGCGGGTTTTCCTCTGTGCGGCACCAATGTACAGACTTGCAATATTACTGAAGCCCCCCCATGGGAAATTTCATATGCCCAGTATCGGACCACCCAGAGGAGCCCAAAATGGGCATGAAGATACACAGCTTCCCCGAAAATAAGTAAAATCGTGGTGTGGGTTCTTTCATATGCTAACTAATGTGGGAGACACAGAAGGGAACGCACTGATTGCCCAAGTTCTGAAGCAAAACCGATGGTCTAACAGAAAATGATGTCCTTATAAGGTCTTTAGAGTCATTTGGAAACACATTATTTGAAATAAAATACAGTAAATCTATTCTCATACGCACAAAAAATACGGATCTTTTTCTTTTTGACACAGCATTAGGTGCCCTAGACGTCGGAATAAGGCAGTGAAAAATAAACCAATTAAGTCATGATGAGCTTGAGAAGGTATGCATGCATTAGTTTCTTTTTCCCTTTTAAAGCTGTCACATTTCTCTTGCTTCTTGTGTTTTTAAACTGTAAAGGATTCCTGTGTTTCACCGAGACAAAGGATGGGCTCGAAAACTCTGTCTTCTGAAGTGATGAGGTAAAGAACACTGCGGGAGTACTTGCCAAATCATACCACCATTATTAATTCAGGCATGATGAAAGTGTTCATTTTAGCTATAATCATGTAATTCATCAAAATACTAGTAGAGCATATCACTCTGAACTATTACACTGATATAGCACCTTATTGCACCTTCACCGAAAGCAGGAAATGTATTTTTTGATGCTTATCTACTGAAAAGCAATTCAGTTTGGGATTTTGGAAGCGCTATCTTGCGTTACAATAAAAAGGAAATTTCAGACATATTTTCCCGTGCTTGGGTGATGTTGTTGTTATGTATTTGGGTGATTATCTCCGACGATGAAGTTTAAAAATAGTAGAGCACTGAAACAGTGTATTTATCCAGCGCCGGAGGAAGGAAAAATTGGATTATGCACATGCAATATCATATGAAGAAGTTTAAATGTAGATTTTGGTCTCTCTCTCTGCCCACCTTTCAAATAGCTCGAGGCCAAAATCTGTTTACCGTGCAAACCTTTCAAAAAACAAAAAGGATTCTCTGGAGTTCTTTCAATGACAAACAATACTTGTAAAAAAAACGAATCCTTTGGTAAATGGCGGGATGTTAAAAGGAATAAGAGCAGCCCAGGCTCCGGCAGAGCTGCAGATCTCACCGTCTCGAGCCGTGATTGCCCTCTCACTCTGCCTATCCATCTCTTGCTCTGCGCACTTTTGTGAGCAAGTTGAAACTGCAAGGGAGAAAAAAATAAAATAAATAAGAAAGAGAAGAAGAAAGAAATGTGAAATTCAATAAAGCCACGCTAAGTACAGGCCTAGCTGATTCTTTTCACGAATTAGCCAGCGCGCCGTTGGCACGGAGCTGGCTGGCGCTGCAGCTGTGCCGACTGCTGAGTGACGCACCTAGATAATTTCCAAAGAACAAAAAGTCGCTAATTGTCCACATCAGGAACGCTTCGTTATTACCAATAGAAAAGCAAAAAGTTAGCCATTCTCACTCCCAGGCAAAATCAAAGAAAAGGAGATGAATGCAAGCTGAACGCATGCAGGGCTACATTTAGAAGAGCTGGCAGTAAGCTCCGGTGCCCCTTTTTCTCTCTTCCCTTTTCCATTCTCCTCAGCCCCGGGGTGGGCATCCTCCTACATGAATAAAAAGTGAAATCTGGGGACTGGCGGTGGGTAACTGAGCAGACAGCGTGTACGTGCACCTGAGCTTGCCAGGCAAAGCCCTGGCGGGCCACTGTTCCCCTCTGCGATGAGGTGCCAGCCTCGTAAAGTTCATTGCTCAAAGGTCAATGAGCATCTTCTCATCTGGAGCGAAATATCCTCAGCAAAGGAGTAAAATGTGAATTCAGGACTAACAGGAAGGCCATAAGCCAAGCCGTATGCTTCTACTAGATGAGGTGAAGGACCAGGGATTGGGTGGCAGCTGAGGAGGAGAAAGAAACCATTTTGGCACTGCCCCTGCCTATCCCGCTAATCCAATAAAGCTACAGCCCTCTGTCCTCCCTCATTGCCTCCGCCCCACGTTGGCACAAAGGATACATCAAGATAGACCCGATGCTTTCAGTTCAATGGGAAAACAGAAAATACATGGAAAAGGCTGTTGCTGTGAAGACTGAGAAATGTAACCAAGCCATACGCAGAGAGATTTCAGCAATGTATTAGAAACTCACCTTCTAGAGGCAGGTGGTAGACTGAGAACCGCACTGGGTTTGGAAATGTCGTGTCAGTGGCAATCTCGATATTTGAAGAGAAATTTAAAGCCCAGAAATGAGCAGAATGAAGTGTGCAGAAGTAGAAATTTAAGAATTTAATCCACAAAACAGAGATAGTTAAAAGGCTTCCCAAAGGTGAGCACCATACGCAGAGATGCGGCATAGAGAAATATTCACCATTATTTGGTGTTCCTTTATGGGATGGTTATGGCACCCGAGGATCAGCTGTTCAGTGGTTCTGAAGCAAAAAAATAAAGGCAAAGAATATTGCAACTGGACATTTGATGGAAAACATATATTTGTCGCAGAGTCCTCCTTCACTCAGTCTGGGGACTTTGAAGGCTTCCAAATTTTTCAGGATATTACATGATGCTCTGAAGTTATATAAGGCCTTTATTCTTGGTACATCAAAACCCAGAGCCGTTTCCTTTAGGAAAAAAATGAGGTCTCGAGTCAGTTGCGGAGGGCAGAGACTTATACAAACTCTCCAAAGAATATGATCCAATGTAAATTAAGCAACTAAGCCAGGACAGAGTAATCTGCTCCTTCTGAGAATATCTATGTCCCTGCCACTAAGGCACAGTCACCAACAGAGACGCTTGCATGTGAGATCACAGCTCTGCAGACCAGGGGCACAGCACACGAGCGATAATGGTGCTCCCAAATTCTGGAAATCTGAACCATCTTTGCACATCCAACTTCTGTTCTCCGCTTGTTTTATTTGTTTGCTCGTTTCCTTTTTTTTCCCCCTTTTTCAGTATTTATATTTGCTTTTAGAAGAAATGGATCAGTAGTTCCACGAGCTGCCAGCACAGTACGGGCACACGCTGCATAGGTCTCCTCCACAAAATCCTGACAATAATTGGATTTATTAAGGATGTTCATGAAGTAGTTCACCTTTACATGTGTATAGATTATAGCTGAAGAAACAGTAAGTTATCATTGGAGGCAATGTTTTTTGCTGAATATTAAAGTAAGCTAATAACACTATTCCATTCAGTAATTATTTAAGAGTAATTAGAACCTAATAGCTACCGGTTTATAACCATTACGTCTCCTTAGCACTACCACTTGGTTTTTATATGATCCTTTTGTTCATTCTGACTATAATGGTCACCGCAGCCTGTGTCCTTGCAAGCACACACCCCTTCTTTTTTTGACTTCTCTAAGTGCCCAGAAAGTAGGGAAATGAGGAAACCAGCTTCCTGTCCCCTTCAAGGAAGCTCTTTTCACTCTCCAGCTAGAAAAGTGACTAAAGTTAAGGAAGTGAGCAATTATATTAACAGATTTACTGGGTTTCTTCAAGGGATTCCCTTTGAACAGCTTTCTAAACGCTTCCCTGGACCCCAGATTTTCCCTATTTCAAGCAGGGGCTGTGGTGGTCCATCCGGAGGTGTCAGCACTGCTGGCACACCACACCTGAGCCAGGTACAGGGCAGCTCGGCAGCCCACGCTGACCTGCAGCATGCTACACATCCACAGATATTTCTATATCGTACCCAATTTGCCAGCTAAAAGTTACTTTCATGATACATAAACTTTACGTGTACAGCGTAGAAGTTCCTACCCGGAAGATATGAAACCGTGCCTAAGTTTACATATTTCATCTAGTGGATCAGGCTGACAAAGAGGAATGTCACGTGCTGCCCCTTTCCTAGTAGCAAGCCCTTAAATGCAAAAATTCGGTGCTGGCTACCTTGCAGACATTTTTAGGTAAGCAAGTTCCATGCCGTTTAAGGACACTGGAAACAAAAATAATAAAACTTAAAATCTGTACAGTAGCAAATGCTGAAACAACTAGATTTTTTGAAAACAAAGGCTGATATGCCAATATCCATCCACTACCATCTGTTTTATTGACCTAAGCCCGCTGACGGGCTGCAGCAAAGCCCTGCTGCCTCCTCCCAGCTTCTCCATATGCAGACGTCCAGCAGGAGCTCGGGGAAGCAGGGCTGCACCTTCCACTGTCAGAAAGCGCTCTGGAAGAAAGCACAATGAGGCTGAAACGGCCGAGGACAGAAGCCCAGGGCATCACTTCCCCAGGGCAGGCAGAGCAGGCTGCAGAGCACTCCTCGTCGTGCCAAAGCAAGAAGTGGTCATCAAGGTGACAGCCACTGCCGAGATATTTAGCTGCTCCTGAACTTTTTCACTGAGCTACATTTTGCTATAGTATCAGCTCAATTCTTATTTTAAATTGTCTTAGCTCATAAGTAATATTTCTGAAAGGAGAGAATGTTAGATATAACAGAATAATGATGAAAATCTCATTTACTTAATAAAATTCCTTTGATTTTAAATCAAAACTGATCTCCATCCATTTGAACTTTAACTACCTAATTTTGTCTCGCATTTCAGATAACACATGGTAAATGTAATTTGTCATCATAAATGTATTATTATTTAATCATATGAAAGTTTTGGTTTATCTGGAGAAAATATTTATAGTAGTTTTAATACACGGGATCCATTCTTGACAGAAATGATGAAACAGATTTATCACTCTTGACAAATTATATTGCAAAACGTCCTCTCCTGCCTGCTTACGATAGAAATATTAAAAACATACACAACTGGAACTCCACCTGTGATTCTCATTTATTTCAAGGTATATCACGGTACCCTCAAATCCCTTTTCACGGTGACTATCCAGCACTTCACGTGCGAGTTACTTGTACGAGTAATTCTGTGAATGACGGAAACCTGTAGCCCTTTAAATCAAACCAAGTAGTGTTTTATTAAAGTGCCCAGCAAATCAATCTAAATCCAAGGATAATAAAGCCCTAATCAGGTGGTAGAAAAAATAATAGGTTGTCATGCATGAGGAAAAATAGGCAATCATGGAATGTTTTCTTTAATTAGGTTGCGTAAAGTGGAAGGACTGAGCAGGAACTGGCAAGACATTCATCATGAGCAAGGTGGGAAATTATTGAGATTACTGAGGAAGGAAAATTGAGTGTGATATACTAAGATTTGACTGGACAGAAAATTAAAACTCTTTCACTGTTCGCGTCACTTAATTTTGGCAACTTATTGGCAGGTATGAATGTTTGCAGTAGCATGAATCCAAATATTTCTGTAGCTTAAAGACCCCATATAACTTACTCAAACCTAGGGGCATTAGCATATGCAGATTCTGACTGCATCCCAGAGGGGCAGAGTGGGCACTCTTCCCCATAGAGCTTTGGCTGGAAAAACCACATGGATTCAAATGCTATTTTAAAATAAAGAGTTACTCCTATTACCCCAGCTCCTCTACAAATTATAAACACCACCAGGCAGATTGTTTAGACAGTCAATTAATTTTCCAAAGTAAGGGAAACTATCTGAGTACATTAGTTTATTAGTAGTATCGGCAGTTTAGAATTATTTCTGAGTCACCTATTGCTGAATTCAGCTCTGTTATATTGAAATACATTGACAGTACTAAGACAAACCTATAAATTGGATCAAAAACCAATCAATAAAAATCCTAGAGCCAATTAGAGACATTCTTATTAAGGAAATTACAATGCTCTTTAATTTGATCAGCATTTTTCATACCTACCCTAAAGCCCTAGGTAGCACACGGCATGCACACAGAAGACTCAAGTTCTTCCCAGCAATGACAACATTTCAGCATTGGACCAGGAGAGCTTTTCTGTCTTCTTTCTCATTTCATTGAGAGGTTCCAATGCTTTATTAATGATTGGTTTGGAATTAGGTTGCTATAAATATTATCCAAACAGCTGCTGCTCTTCATTCTTGGCCAATGAGAAAAAGAGATCTTGACTTTTAGCGGCATTTCTCTCCTCTACGCTCAACAGTGGCTTTTGTACTATGAACGCAGAGGAAGTTCGTAAACATCTTTAACACTAATCCTAACCACAACGCCTCCTCATAAAGTCGGTATAATAGCATAAATCGCTTGAATCTTAATCTGACTTCTAAAATATCTTCTTCTAGGCAGAGTTTCAGTTTCATGAAAATTGCATCAAAACCCAAGAAATGTAAAAGTTTTCCTCGGCTGAAACTTCACCATCTCATCATAAAAACTGCAGCTGGGGGGCAATTGCGATAGAAGGAGCTATGGATGCTGGAAGTCCTGAGGTATTCAGACAGAGGCAACCAACGTGCTGGCCCACGCTGGAGCTGGTGACTCCTGGGAGGCAGATGGGGCAGCAGTGCTACCTGCAAAGCCCTGCTTTGTGCACAAAGTCTCGGTGGAGAGAGTCTTCAGAGAAAAACGAAGTTTGAACCGGTATCAGCCTATGCCAAAGTATCGTGCTCTGTGTTTTCTGACAGAAGTCCGACCCACACCTTTGAAAAATGGTGCTGTTTTCCCTCCTGTCTTAAGAGCAAATAAAAATGCTTCACGAAAGAATTTTCACATCAAAAAAAAAAAAAAAGTTTTGCCGCAATTTTCTCCTTATTAACCACCCTGACCCTCAGCAATGGCACTCGACGTTTTCTCCCGAGGCTGCTTGGCCAAGCAAAGGTGCGGGGAGCCGCCCGACGCAGCGGTTCAGAGCGCCGAGCAGAAGCGTTGCCACCTCTGGCCCACCTCTCCCGCAGAACAAGCCTCCAAATCACTTGTCACCAACTTTGATCTACCTTGTTTCAGGTGGTTTCCTCTCTGTCTATTATTTCTGCTAAGAGACCCGTGAAAATTAAATACAGACCCCATCAATGCTTGAGTGACCTGGTGCTCTATCGTACCAGCAGTGTAATAGCAATAAATCATTTCAACTTTAATCTATTGTTATTGATGAATGTACAATTATTTGTCATCTAATATGCTGAAAATGATGACCAAAGAAATAGATCAACTTTTTTTCTTCTCCCAAGTACGGCATTGATGGATTGTATCCCTAAGCTGTTATTACACTTATAATGTACTCTTCTGCTATGACAGCACAGCTAGTTTTTTAATCATTCCATAGTAATCAACTTAAGACAACATAGCAAGACTCATAACTCATGTTCTTTTCATTTTTGGCAGTGATGGGAAATGAAAATGTTTTTATTCTTTTGAAATAATTCTTACCTGACTAGGCTGAAGATTGCTTTAAAATTATAAATAAATGGTTGTTTATCGAGCTGGAACTGAAAAGTGACATATTAAAATGCCCATTTCTGAAGAAAAAAAAAAAATAATGATAATTTAGGCCTGAGTGGAGCTAGAATTGGTTAAAAAAATACTTTGTTTTTCCTGTTTTTCCTGTAACTGGTTCGCTGCTAACTAAAATCTGTACTTGCTGGTTAAGTTAAACAAGCGCTGCTCCTACCACCGCGTTTAAGAGCACTGTGAGTCTGTGAAGACAGACTGCCTTGGTAAAGTGATCTCAGGGTACATTTCCAAAAAGCCCTTTTGGCAATGTGCGAACTCAGGAGCCCCGTTCCCACTTTCGGTAGCTACTCAGAAGTGAGACATGTTCTGGAAATTGTGATCGACTTGAATTTGGTAGATTAACTGGGATGATTTGGGGTAGATTTCTGTTAATTGGAACAGAAAAGTCTGTTGGAAGGGGAAAAGAAAAATTGAATTCATTTCTCGTGGCTTTTTAGGGATCAGAAGAACAGACATGGCTTTCCAGGAGTTACCATGCTTCTGAAATGCATACACAATATGAGAACAGAAAAATTTCTTGCACAGAGATACTTCAAGAAACTGTTCCTTGATCATACGTCTAGTAAAATGTAGCATTTCAACACTACCAAAGCCACACTAATAAAAACACATTTTGCAAATGCTGACTCTGGTCTGATGGTTTTCATTAAAAAATAAACCAAAAAAATACAGCATTTGCCCTGTTAAATGTGATTTCAATTTTAATGCAGCCTCGTTGTATTTTATTTTTGAATGTTTAGGCTAAAAATAACAATAAATTAATAAAAAACACAGAGAACTTTTTGTCTACAGCACCTACAGGACCAATGATAGCTCTTCAGTATTTCTTTATTGTCTAGCAACCTCGGGCAGCCTTTGCACCACTCGACAGTCTGTGCACAGCCGTTTTGTCTCCCCTCTGTCATCTCACCTTTATCTTCATATATTTCCAGCTATTTTCTGCTCACTTTTTTTTTTTTTTTCCCCAACACTTTTGCTGTGTCGTACCCTTTGCTGGGTGAAAAAATGACCTTCTGCCATGCTGCTGCTGCAGCCGCGGCTCTGCTCTCATCCCGCTGACTCCCGCGGGTGGCTGCCACGCCGGGATCCGCCACTCCTCTTCTGCCCCCTGACTCCATCCTCCTGCTCCCGCTCGTGATGAAAGCCCCTGTCCTCGTCTTCGGGGTTTATTTTGCCTCTGAGAATTCTTAATTGTGACCCTTCCGTCTTATTTCTCTCTTGTTTGTAAATAATAAACTCAGACACTTGCTCTCCTGTCTTTCATCTTTTTCTCCCCATCACTCCAACAGTTTCAGTTTCTGGGAAGTGATTTTCATTTCTGAGCAATGTGGCAGACCGAAGTCCAATACTAAGCTGCAGAAAACATCTTTTGGAGTTGTGGTCACCGTACCTGAAGTGGAGGTTTCGCTGGACTTTGTGCTACTTTGGTGCAGGTAATAAGTCTCACTTTTCTTGCGAGTCATTAAACTGCTCCTCCCTGGTCTTGGGGGGGACCCACGTGTCGGCAGCACGGAAGAATCGAATCCTCCAAAGGAAGAACTTGACAATGAAACTTGATGTTACTTTTGTTCTGAAATCCCTTTACTGTTATGGCTTGTTCCCTGTTGCCATTTAGCAGCAAACGAAACAATTTCAGAATTTTCCTGACAATCATTATGGCCAACCATTTCCTCATTTACCAAGTTGTCGGGTTTTTTTTTTCATTGCCATTAACGCAACTTCACTAAATGAAACAGAAACAACAGATAAGGCTAAACTTTCCAAAAGGACACTTTTTATGGAGAAACAGCACATTTCCAAATGCTCCTAAGAAAGCAGAGAAGTCAAGGTTTAGGTTTCTCACCAGGGACCCAACGTGGTACAGACGGGACCGTTTGAGGGAACCTCCCACCCCTTCCCAGGTGCCTCTGGCTCCCATGGCTGCCGATCACAGCTCAGGCAGACTGATCCAAGACCAAATGTAATTTCTAAAGAAACCAAGTTCACACTGGCCACCTCAGATCTAGGAAAACCACCTGCTGGAGACCCTCATCTCTAACCCAACTACAAAACCCATGCTTTTCCTGAAGCCCTAGAGATAAATATAACTTTTTGCTGATCCTATAATGATCCTATGCCCATTAATGGCCTCCTCTGCGCCGAGGTATCTGCCAGCCTGCTCCCATCTGCAAGTGAAGGGTCTCGTGGCTCGAGCTGGGTGAGAACCCACCTCTCAGCTCAGACTCATGCAGCCCAATAGCAACTGGACATTTTTTCTCTAACCTAGAAAAATCCTCTTCCAAGACTTCAGCATGAGCCCAGGAGACGTTTGACTAAAAATAATTTTAAAATAAAAATTAAAAAAAAAAAAAAAAAATCTTGAGTTGGCAACAAAATTTCCCATGAGGAATTTTTGTAGGGAAGCTCAAAGCAGCCCGCCTCCCCCTGCGAGAAGGGATGCTGAGACGCAGCCACATCTGCATCCACGAGGAGCAATCCTCCAAAGAATTCAGGATACCATTGCTGCTTTCAAACAAGATTGCTCCTTTGCAACCTTTTAAAAATGTTAATTTTCCTAACTGCTCAGCTCGGATACTGGAACTGGTCAGCACGCAACCTTCCCCAGGAAAAAAAAAGAAAGTGAAAATGCTGCTGCAAGCAATGAGAAATGTAGATTACCAAGTTTAACAAGCCTCCACAAATCACCGACTTCTTGGGTTGCAAAGGTCAGCCCTGGTATGGTTACTGATATATCCCGCTTCTGCGATGTCTGCGCTCTTGTAAGGCTGAAATGGGCCCTATATGTCACACAGATTGGGCTTGGACTGCTGCGGATGGAGCACCGAGGAAGCAAAGCCATCACTCTACGGCCGCACGACTCCCGGGTATCTCATTACACAGGAAACTCGGGAGTCGAGTGTTTGTCTTCTATCCTGCAAAAGCAATAAATACCAGGAGTCGTCATCTCTCCCCCAAAATCCGTTCGATGTTTGTAGTTTAAAAAGTGAAAATCAAATTGTTTTCTCCCCTTCGTAGGTATATGATAAATCTTTAATACGCAAGGTAATTTTTAAAAATGGGGAAAGTGATTTAAAACAACCAGGGGACTGCTCCCCTTAATGCACCGCCTCCATTAGAAAGCCCGTGCACGCGGGTCTGAAAGCGCCCATTAATCACTCCCCGAGCTGGCCGAGCGACGGAGGAAGCACTGGGCTGGCAGAGCTTTGCTGGTTCTGCAAGAGGTCAGGACCTCTCACAATTATTTTACGGGGAAAGTACAGCCACACGCCACGTGAGCACACTGGGAGATGCAAGCACTGCTGCGCTGAGGCACGCGGTGACAGTCCTCCTCCCATAGTGCCACAGGACCTGGTGTGAGATAAATGCATACCTGCTAAACATCTGATCAAAACTCCTTTATACAGTCAAATTTCAAGATAGTCCCACAGCATAAAATACATATTTTTAGAATAAAGACTGTGTTTTGTTGGTTTTTATCCCTAAAGTCCTTGGTCCCCTACTCCTTTACAGTGCATTTCTCATCCTCACTTGTTGCAAATGCCTGTAGCAATCCTCACTGCATCACCTCTGCTGATCGTATTAAAGCATTTTCTATCAATATATAGTGCCAGAGCATCAGAGAGACGGACCTAGTAACTCATTACCAGCAAGAATAACTGATTCAGGAAGATAACATCTTCACCAAGAGCATCCAATATTCAGCTCCACAAATCCACCTGTTGTCATTAAACATTTGAACGTCATCCACATTTGGCCATCATCCATCATGCCCTTTTGCATGAGAAATGACTAACAACAACAACAAAAAAAATTAACACGGAACGTTTTTCTTCAAACACCACCAAAAAGAGCCAACAAACAATACCTAAAGCGCAGCCCGCTCACCCAGCAGACAGACTAAGCTGTATTTGCTTTTCCGCAGTATTTGTTTAGGGAATTATAAATGTTGCTAAGTTGCTCGGTGCTCCTAGCCTTTAGCCATCATTATCAGTTATCTTTAGGGGTAATCATTTTTCTTAAAATCATGACCCATTTGATATCTTAAAAACAGCGACATTAATTTTCATTTGTCACATAGTAGGGTATAAATTGACTAAATGTTAATAGCATTCTTCTTGAGTAATCAGTTCTACATGATTAACCTAAAAATTGCCAAAATGTTGTTTACTATTCATTTGTTTCTGAAGAAAAAGAGATCCACAATCCGTGAGTAAGAGCAGGATTAATTTAGTTTCTGATCTGTATTAAAACTTGCCACAGTGATTCATAATCATTTTACCCCGTATTTATCCAACTAAACAATTTAATTCAGAGAGCTCCTTATAGGAGAATAACGCTGCCCGAAAGCAGCACAGCTTTCTCATGCTTGTGATTGGGTTCAAAATATAAAATAGAGGGGTATGTAGGTTTATGTAGCTGATTTTTTTTAAATGTAGCATTGTAGTCTTAACTTTTCTCTTTTTTATTTTTTTCTTGATACAGGAAGATAGAGGCGATGGTCTTTACCACCATCTAGTGGATCTTATCCCTTACAGCAAGCCACAGTTTAAAATATTTAAGAAAAATAAGTATTTAAGCCATTACCTATATGGAATTTATCTGCCTTGTGGAAAATAGATCTCTGGATACCACATTAGGGGTATCACTGCATATTGGAGCCCGTCATGCAACACCACCACCACTTCATTGCAAAGGGAGAAAACAGATTCCAAAGAGAAAAGTACTTAAATTTTTATTAAATAATAATAATAGTAGTAATATAATATATAGGACATCCTTGATGTCCTATATAGGCTCACAGTTATCTTTATCACATATAAAGAGCTCTGGGATCAGAATACTAGCCCAGATTTTGAACCGCGGTAGCAATTAACCAGTGATTCTCACAAATGGAAGAGCCTGCAAGATAAATCATCCCTCCTCTGTAGTACTGGTGGGTTTTCAGAAGCCCCCAGTCACCTTACCAGCTATTTAAGCAGTTCAGGAGCTGTTACCCCCACAGGGGCTTTTCAAACCCAGCCGCAGGTGGCCCAGGTCAGTGCCTGTTCTCACCTGTCCCCATCGCATCTTTCTGCAGCCCACCCTCAGATCCCACCGTGCCACCACGCCAGCAGGGCACAGTGCACGTACAGAGCCTCTCTCTGGTCTGGGGGGCATTTGGGGTTTCCTCCTCACACAGGTATTCCTTCAAGGTGTCTGCAGAAAGACAGGGAGCATTAAATCCCCACACTGTCAAAGCAGAGGGTGTAAAATGAGCAGCGGTGATATTCTCCCTTTAAAAATGACTGCGGTGTTTCATCCTTGAAGCACCAAAGCCATCTGCAACTCCAACGCATCTTCAGGGATTTATTGTTTTCTGATGGAGGGGGAATAAGAACACTGATGAATGATAATTTTTCCCCCCATCACATCCAAACGATGCCTAACCTCACCCACCTGGAGGTAAAAACATACTCATCTCCATGTGGGCCAGGTGGTCTGCATCCCCAGCTGCTATAGATACGGCTGGGCAAGGTCACTCTCTAGGAAGACGCAGCTCCCAAAGGGTTCTTAGCCTTGCCCCATGGCTGTAAAATTTGATTTTTCTCTCCCACATTGCAAACAGGGCATTTTTCAGTGGCGAGCAGGAGTGTCACTGTGCCCACAGCCCTGTAGAAGCTCTCACCTCCCAGTGTACGGAGCACATGCACTCAATCTTGCAATCAACTCTTTTAGGACTTGTTGAGCTCCCCGCACCCATCCAGCCCCAACCTGCCCAGCACACGATGCTGAATTACTGGTGGTCTCCTTCCCAGCTGATTTTTATTTTAAACTCCAGCCTTTAAAAAAAACTAAAAGGAAAAAAGGCAGAAGAAGTGCCCCGAGCAGCTTCTCTCAGTGATGCCCAGTGGCAGGGCCGTGTCCTTCCTGCAGGGACCTCTGATTTTGCACCTGATTAACCAGCAGCTCAGGGTCGGAGCCGTGCTCCTGGTGACTCAGTGATCTGGTTGACTGGCTGACAAGCTCCACAGGCTAGAGTGCAATTTACTTGTGTGCCCCAATTAGCAGTGCTAATTAGGGCACAAAATCTGTGTAAATTTCTTTTCTTTTTTTTTTTTTTTTTTTGGTAAGTCAACCTCCACTCTGGGAATGGCAAGCGGGCACTGAAGGAGAGGATGGGACTGCCCCATTCTTCAAATGCACGAACAGAGAAACTAAAAAATACCCTTAGAAGGTATCTCCACAAAGGCAGAGGTTTGGTGGTGTTTTCTTAGGTGCTTCACGTGCCTGGATTCCAAATTTCAGAGCATCACCAGTGATGGGCCAAGTGCTCGGGGTGGGTGCTCAGGGCTTGGTGCCTCAGGACAGGCTTCGCTCTCCAGATCTGCTCTGCACCGAGCCCGGTGGTTTAGCTCCTGTTTCATTAAAAAATACTAAAGTCTATGAAAAAAAAAAAAAAAAAAAAGAACAGCAACACAGGATCGTAGAATAATCTGGAATATTTCTGATAACATCAACTTCTGTAAGTTTTCCTTAAAACCACGCAGCAGAGCAAAGAAGGATTTTCTATTAAAATACGCAGGGAATTACTTAGGCTTATATGCAATTATTTCAGCTGTGTGCCAGATACCACAGGTACTAAATAAATGCTGGTAACTCTTTTAACATTATTATTCAGGTATTTGCATACCGAAATGGCACTTCAGATGCCATTAGCATGCATTAATATTTGTTTGGCACCCAGAGCTGAAAGTTAACTGTTGGTGTAAATAGAGGCACAAGATGATGTGCACACCTTTGCACATGCAGAAGTTATTTCTTTTAGGATCAAGAGATAGTTGTTGGGTCATTTTGGTGGCTACTGCTCCAAAGGGAATCCCAGATCTGAACAGAAATACTTACCGTTTCAAGGAGGATGTGTAAAATAAACAGCCTAGAAAATGAGGCGCCTTTTGTGTTTTTATTACACCGTTTGATAACACTGTAAAAGAATTCCCATACACTTCTCCAGCTAAAAAAAATAAACCCATTTCAGAAGTGCAAGCTGATTTTATTTTGAACTATTATAATAATAAAAGAACAATTGTCTCTTTCCTAGAAGCCTGGAGCCTAACTCGCCTCAAGCGATCGCCTCAGCTCCAGGCAGGGTTTTGTGGTGTGCACGGGGCAGGGAAGGGCTGAGCCGGTGTCGGGAGGCTGATGTGTCACCTATCACACCCCGTGCCCTCTGTTCCTCGGTACAGTACCCGGGGTTGGTACAAGCACACGGTGTCTGATGATAAAGAAGCTGGAAAATTTGGAAACCTCCATTATTTCACTGTGCGTGGCGTTTTTTTACTTTGTAAGAAAGAAAAAAATATAATAATCTACTTTTAGGGCTGTATCATAAATGGCAACCAAAAAGTTTGCTCCCGGTGTATTGGGACTTTACTCGATGTGTACACTTAAGCAGATCCTTACTTTGCAGACCAGTTAAGCTCACACATGTGCTAAGACATGTCTTTATGATATATTTAGAGATAACAGACGTTATACAGATTCTCTCTGAGCCAAAACAACAGTCTGTACGCAACAGGAGCTGAGCAGGAGCACGGATCAGGCCCGTTTTAATCACTCGTAAAGGCACAGCCAAATTTTGAAGCTGCTAAACAACAACTTTTAGAACAAATAGAGGCAAAAACAAAGAAGTGGAAGCATTTACATTTGTGCAATTGTTTTGGTCCCAACCAATATTTATAGCTTACTCTGAACCGCTTACACCCTAAAATATGGAGACTTGTGGTACTGACCCCAGCACACGCCCTCACCCCCACATTAACATTCACACTTGCATCGGAGTTGTTACTCAGCCCAGGTGAATTATTCCCATGTTCTTGCCCATAAAATATTTTGTTGTTGTTTAGCCCATGTTTACTTAATAAAACTACAAAAGCTCAAATTTCAGCACAGATCCTGCTGGGCTGAGACCTAACGTGCTGTCCTTAAGGGCAATTCATGGAGCAAAAGCCCGTAGAGTCACAACTTCTCCTAAACCAGGGTGGGGAAGATTATTTTATATATGCAGACATATTTTGAAATAGGTACATATAAAGAACAATAATTTCAGTAAAACAAATTCTGAACTGTTCTCTTTTTTTTTTCCAAGGTAAGAGGAATAAGCTCAAAGGGAAGAGGTCTGATAAAAAGGAAAGCCCAGCGAGGAAGGAACAGACGGGACCGGCACGTAGCTGGGAAGGGAAAAGCACTTGGCAACAGTAATTAATATGGAAATAATCTTCACCCACTCTGAAGAAAGCGTGACATATGTTGAGGTCATTCCAACTCCGAAAATCTTTTCTAAGCTGAGTCCTTAAAGGAGGATGATTTCAATCAATAGGTACAGATACGCCCGGTTCCCCGGGCTGTGCCAAGTGACCACGGTTACCAGCACGGCCAAAGAAGGGCTCCGATTTCCCAAAGCGTGACCCAAAGGCATCCTACCCCAGCTGCCTTGCCCAAGTCAGTCTGTTCTCCTGGTGCTTCAGCCCCAGGCACGGTTTTCCTGCTGGCAACAACAAGCTCTGCCTGCCTGCATCGCCGGGGTGACACCGGGATTTCCCATGCAAGTCACACCTGCCAAAATATATTCGACACGACAGAGCTAATCAATGACAATGCGGCGGGGACACATACACATCCCATCTGCAGAGATCAGCCCGGTTTGTGTGAAACTCTGGGCCACAAATAATTCATCGCCCCTTTATTAAATAATTAGATATTAACCGAGAACCGCTGATTAGACCGCGCTGATATCATAGTGTGTATTTCCTCTCTTGCCTTTGTCACCGAGGTCACCATACAACCCAAAGCCGAGGAGGAGAGAGGGAGACAGCGTGTGGGCACGGCTGGATGAAGAAGCCTTTCATTAGCCCTGCTGACCCCCCATAATTTCATGTGTCAGCAGCTAATCAAGGACTCACTGACATCATCAAGGGATAGGGAGAAAAGATCTCCCAAGGGACCGATCACTTCTCACAGGAGAAAGCCTCTACCCACACCAGGAGGTTACGTGTGTTTTGCAAATAAATAAAGTGTTCTTGCATTGTTTTTAATTAGTGTTGAAATATGTTTTTCTACCGTTGGCGACAATGATTTATTTCCAGCACAATGGAGATCGTAGTTAAAGAAGTCAGCCCTTGGTAGCCCCCTCGTTTCAGACTTTGTCCTCCCATTGTACTTCACTTAAGAAATGTAATCAAAATTATCTCCTTATGGCTTCTAGTCTACAGTGTGTCTAACCGCATTGGGTTCCCGGCCAGAAGAGGAAATAAAGGGACGCTGCACTTTTGGTACAGAGTGGGACTTTAATCATTTTGTACTTACTTAATACTTTTATCCCAAAAGATTTTGCGAATCTAATCAACAGAGCAGTTAATTCATCCGTGGCCAACACGGAGCTACCCCCCATGCTCTTTTAGCTCCAAGAGGTCAGGGCTTCACCCACATCAGCGCGGGGGCTGCCACCAGAGCTAAGGACACTGGCACGGGGCCGCCGGATTACAGACCTCAATTTCAGCAGGATATTATGGGATCTGCAGGGATGAGAGATGGCCAAACCTAGCCCGTGTAATCCAAAGTGTTTGATAAAGCGATGCGTCTTCCCACGCCCTGCCCAACGGAGAAGCGATGCCCTGCCTCGCCTGGGTTTGGAAGGGGCTGGCTGTCCTTCTGTCCATCCTGCCCAGCTCCTGCTGTCTGTGTGAGCCACTGACACCACAGCCCAGGTGCCTAGGGCTGCAGGGGTATTTCCAGCATAGGGCACGGAGGGGGAGCATCAGTTTCGGGGGCCATGTGTTTTGTATTTGAAGCTAGGCGGCTGATCTGTGTAGTCTTTCTAAGATACAGGTAGAAATATAACAAGAAACCTATCCATCCCGAAGGATAAATGGCATTCAGCATCCCCCTGTGCTGACAACACACCTCAGTCACCCCCTGTGACAGCACAGACCTCAGTCGCTTGTTACAGCACCCTCAGGACTGGCTCCATATCACATCACAGGGCCATCAGGCAAGTACCCCACCCAATAATAATAATAACAAAAATATTATTCTATGGATTGATGGACTTCTTGCAGCTGGACCTGATTTGCAGGCTGCTGAATGCCCTAAATTCCTAACGACTGTGGGAGCTGCATGCACAGTGTCTTTGAGTCTGCATCTACATCTGCCTACATACCCACCTCACATGCAGTGGTGGACGTGCCATATCTTCATTGTTTTCCACATGGAAAAACTTGTCCTACCACAATAAGACATTAGATATGGATAAATAACACGTCACCATCAACAGTCTAAATCAAGGCTTTCTGAATAAACAGGTTGTCCTGAGTGTGTAAGGATGCCTTGTATCCAGGATGGGTATGCAGATTGTTTGTATTCCCAAAACTCTGTTTCTGAATAGCATCGCTTCTTTTGACTCAGATTCTGCACCTGCAAACCTCAGTGGATCTCAGCATTCAGTACCAATCTGTGACTGACAATGCTGGGATTCCAGAATTAGTTAGTTCATCTTATCTTCATTCTGCTTCTTCTGTTTTGTTGCGTACAAATATTTTAATCACAAGGGAGTTGGGCGTAATAAGCTACGTTTTAGTTCAAATTGTGACCGTATGGGTTATAACACAAAGCAATTAACAGCAGCATATCCTGGAAAATGTGACTTATGATCAGCCACCTGCCGACACATTATAAGCACTTCAAAATCAAAGGTGAGATCATATTCACCTTGTAATGAGAATGTTTCTTGTTTAAGTTGGTATGGACTTCACTCCTTCCACAGCTCTTGTGTATTGGAACCTCACTTATTTTTGCCTCTCTCCCAGGTAGGACTTTTCCTAATGTGTCTACCTAAAATATTTTGCATGGTTTGTGGAGTATAAGAGCTTGATCCAACTGCGAAGCACAGGCATCCCGTGCCATTTCTGCAGGGTATCCACGATGCCCCCAGGAGCAGCAGACAGAGCACTGGATGTGCTTGCTCCTGGCAAGGCAGACCATCCATGCGCGGCTGGAATGGGAATGGAACCGAGCCCTAAGTGCAACGAGTCTTGATGGATACTTTTCTACTCAACAACTAGAATAACTGCTGGAATAAACAAACAAAACCACTACCTAGGGCCAATCCTGAAAAAAATATATAAAAATAAAAATAAAAAATAAGCCAGTGTTATACAGGTGGGATAATATTTTAAGAATAACACCTTGCTAACTTTCCTCAAGGAGGATTTGGCTGCTTAGACAAGGAAGGGTTGCAGAAGGTTATGGTGCTTCAGGTGTCTTCACTTCTAGTTCCCTCTATATTTCAAAATCAGAATTCAGAATTTTTTTAAAAATAAATAAAAATGTATTGTTTTAAAATTGAATTCCCATTTCTTTTTGCAGCATATTACTTATCACTATAGAGAGACCTAATTCCTAACTCTTTTGTTTTACTCACGCCTAGTTCTACAAGCTCCATTTATGAACGTAAAGCTGAAGTTAGCTCAGTTTTTACTTTCCTTAAATAGATACATAACAAGAAGAAGAATTTTTAAGCCATGACCAAATAATTCCATTTGCTCTCTGTGACCTGGGTATCATCTTTAGGCACACTGCCTAAATAACCTTAAATGATCAAATCCTTAAAACAAAACTTACCCAAAAAGGGGTATGGGCAGTAAAGAGAAGGAGATCCAAACTCAAGGCAAAATTAATATTTTCTGAGAGTCATCATTTTAACGGGTTCATGAGACTTACAGAACAGGATAATTTGCCATATGCAAACCAGCTTTCCAGTTTCTTGGGGTTACCATGGTGTAGGAAATTCGGTATATCTATATATAATCAAGCAATTTTTAGCATATGTAGAAGGCACATCTGATAACCTCCTCGTGGTCCACAGCCTTGTTATACAGTTTGTTCTACTTGGGATATAATATACTTTTGCACCTAAAAATAGGTACTTTAAGGTACTGGAGGTTAAATATCTGTTCTCCATTCCTACTAACCCAGTAGTTGCAAAAAGGATCCTTTTTTTTTTCGCTGTTATTGCTATCTTAGTGCCGTGAAGAAGATTCAGTCAACCTTCTAATTTTGATTTTCTTCAAGGATCCCCGGAAAGAAATGTAAATTGTTTCTTTCAAGATTCCGTGTGCTTTGTTTTACTTTAAAATACATCACTAGAAGCAAAGACTTGGCTTCAGTAACTTCTGAATGTCAGCACATCTCCGATTTCTAAAATGTGTGTTTTAGGCAGGGATATTGAGAGCGAGGAGCCTGTTCCAGCTCCACAATAATGCCAGCATTAATTTTCACTTATAATTGTTTCCTCCTTAAACAGCCCCATAGAGAGAGACTTGCATCCCTTCATTACACATAACTTATCGTGGCATTAAATTTGCCTAAATTGTACTCTAGTGCTGCCATACTGCTGACCCTTAAGTCTGTAAACAAATACATTTGTTCTCTATATATTTATGTTTTGTCTTCTGAATTGTGAGAAAATGAGCCTGGAATCTTCATATTGTAATTGTATCATCAAAGCCTGTTGAGAATACGATAAAGTAACCAGAAGTTAAATTATCAATAAGAGTCATTTATTTTGCATTTTTATTTTAAAGAATACTTATGAGAATTGTGATAAATTAGCAGTGACAAACTACTTCTTGCAGGCTGATTTTGTGTGGAGAGTTTAATTAAACATTGCAGCTGTTTATCTCTATGGTGATTAAATTTTCATATGTAAATTACATGTATTAAGATCAAGATACTTATGTAAATGTCACTTGCCTTAATGTTTTGTGTTACTGTTATTAACATCTAACCATCAGCTTGTAATCTTCTTGTATTGCATTATGCTGGCATGCACTACATGACTAAAATAAGTAGATTTATATCTTAATAACAAACAAGTTTTTAAAAAGAACATCTTACTATGTAATTGAGATGTAGATAAAATAAAAATATAAAAAAATAAACTGCCAAGTGTGAACTGCTGCAAATTTCAGAAGCTCATTGGCTCAAGCCACGAGCCTTCAGTGCCTCCCATCCCCAGCACACACCGTGTCAGCAGGACTTAGCTGGGTAGCGGTGGCTGCAGGCATGAGGGCCAAACACAGGGCTCAGAGGCAATCATGAAGCTTGGGCTGCTGGAGGAAAAAAATCATCATTTCAGTGTAAGCATCCTGAGACCCAACCAAGTCTGGACTTCAGACATCTGTGTGTCTGCTTAGAGTAATGCTCCCCTCTGCCATACAGCAATTGAGGAGATCATCTTCTTTGGTGTTGTTCTCACTGGCAAGTAAAATAAGAGAGTACTATTACTGTTCTGCTATAAACCCTTTATAAACAAAGAACAATTAATCAGGTTTCTATTTCAAGCAGAAAAAAAAAAAAAAAAAAAAAAAAAAAAAAGCTCAGGAACTACCTACATCTATTTTCAACAACCAAAAGAAAACCCTAATAGATTGCAAATGTTCCTTCAGCAACAGCACTTTGAAGGTCTGGATCTTACACGATCATCTGAAAAAAAAAATCACTGGGATTTGCTGCTAGATTTTGCATATATCTTTTCTCCTTTTGCTGTACCCTTGTAAGAATTATTCATTTTGATGATGAAGATTAGCAACAACTTGGAGTGAAGAAATAGGAAGATCTGCCACCTGATCCTAATTATTAGAGAAAGGGAAGTTCTTAATACAAAAATATGCCAGCCCAATGAAGGAAAGACTTTTCATTATGCCAGTCATGCTTGGAGCCAACTGAAAGGCAGACGCTCATTGATAGCAGGAAATCAAACACATCACTTGCAAAAACAAATTAAGAAACCAACGTGCAGTAGGCAATACGCAGAAAATGAGATAAAAGCAGGTAGGATTAATTTCTTTTGGGGAATCTATAGGTTATGTAGGATCTCCGAGTTTGTTTGTGTGACGGTGAGGAGAGAAGGAAAAGATCACTGGGAGGTGGAGACTTCATTTTCTTACATTGTCATCCAGGAGGCATGCCACTATCAAAAGCAGGAACGTTATCTCGATGATCTACTCAAAAGCAGTGGAACACTTTGAAGATGCCCCAAATAATTGTATGGATGTTCTGACGGGCAAATTAAAGGCGAGCATTATCTAGGGGCTTAGGATAAGTTCAATAACTCTCTCAGCAACACGATGAGCTTTGAAGAAAGAGCAGTCAGATAGCCTGACAGCGTAAGAAGTTAGCCATTATTTTAATGGATACCATCCCTCAGTGCTAATAACTTCATCAGCTGACAGCCTGACTTTGTACTCAGAGGGTGCCATGCATACATTCATCCCAAGTTTCCTTTTTATTTTAGGGTCTTAAATTACTTCCCAACGACTCTTTGGGGATTAATTCAATTTACTTACTAAACTCTCTATTTCCAAATTAAAAATATACACTGAAGATCCTTTCCATGTAGTCACACATCTAACTGCTGGAAAAGCGCTTATTTCCTTTCCCAGCACCATATTTCAGGTCTTAACAGAGGATGTTTGCAAACATCCATTGCAAATTTACCCTTACCATTTTTTTAATTTTTCTTTTTTGTTGTTTTTTTTTTTCCAATCAAATAGTCAGACTACAGAAATATCCGGCTTTGCAACTGCTTCTTCCCAAGGAAAAGCTGCTCTGGAAGAAAAATAAACTGTCCAACTTTTATAGATAGCCCCATCTCCAATCAATTGGAAAGAGACCTAGCTATCCTGTTGTTATTATTATTATTATCCTATTATTATTATTATTATTTAATTTGCTGTTTTAAAAACAGCTTCTGAGCAATGCAATCCTCCTGACAGGTACCCTTCTCTCCTGCACTGAGCACACACTGATGAGACGCTTCCACCCGTGACACTTCATCAGCTGAAATGCGAAGACATTTTTGGAGCTGTTGGGAAGACCTCATCCAGACAGGCAAACCTGCTAACCCAATGCCAAGAGCCACCTCCGGTGTGGGAGCAGAAGTCTTGCCAGCTGTCGGGGAGATGAAGATGCCAATCCCATTTCTCAGAGCCACCTTCACCTGCAGCTTCAGAGGATTTCTCGGGCACTGAGGTGTCATTCAGCTGAGGGAAGAATTCGGCCTTGCGAGCATTAATAGGTTAGTTCTATAGGTTACTTTTTCCTTTGCTAAGATGTTTGCAGCATCTCTGGATTGCGTGGATTTATCGCTACTACAAACCACCATGGCTTACAAAATGGAGTAGGGGACTATAAAAAGACAGAGGGCCAGGATAACTGGCAGGGAGAAAGCTTATACTGCATGCAAATCCCACAAATCAATAAACAAGATTTGTAGGGGTTTTGTAAATTACTACATTATCATGTGAATCTCTCAGCAGCTCTAAAAAGACAGACAGATCATGAGGAAGTTCATCAAGAGGATTTTTTCTTCAACTCCAAAACCTTCTTGTGCTGTTGAAGTTTAGCTTGCCATGAAACTTCCTATATTCATTCGCTGGGCGTCTACTGAAAATAAAAACCCTGAATAACAATCCTAGCTGGGACAGTTGGCTGCAGATCCACTACAATTACCAGAAGTTAATTAGAATTATTAAAATAACAAACACAATGCCACCAATATCATGCATCTACATTTAATAATGGAATCCAATGGTGCATCTCATCCATGAACTACATTATATCACTTTAAAGCCTTTTCTTGCTTACCAAATTAAATGTTGATGGATTATCATCTCTGAATAAATTGGTGGATTGAGTCCTATTTATATAGGACCTAAAAATTAAGCCGTGGAGCAGAACTATAAGCAGCTCCTTGTCTCCCTGAACAGCAAAATAACTCGCAGCTCGTTTCTGCCTGTTGTTTCTCTGATCACAGTACTACATTTGGAAAGTGCCAATTCCAAACTAAAAAGCAATTGGTCAGACAATTTCATCAAACACAGCTTCACCTCCTATCTCTGATTTAATATAAATTTATTTAAGGCCCTCCTTAAATAAACTTCAAGTTGCCGTCATCTTTGCACCTGCACCAGGATTATTTTAATCAGACAGCTCGGACCAGATTTAACTCATGTTTGCCTCACTTCTGTCCGTGCACAGTGTTGTAAAGAACTTCATTTTCTGATGCTAAACTGCATTATGCAGCACGTGGCACTGGAAACTAAACTTTAAGCTCTTATATTGGCAGATTTAATGAGTAGTTACCTGACACATGCAGGTACATGCAAGTGTAAGATATTTTAAAGATACAGAGCAACTTGAGCTCCTCAAAGGGTGTCCCCTCAAGTCACAAGAAAAAGTGTAGTTCTCCTTCTCTCCCATACCAGATGTCATAGGGATCTGCCCTCCCAATTCTTCCACCCTGTATATAAAACAAACAAGCAAGCAACACCTCAAAAAATATTATAAATATTATAAATAGTCCTCTTCGTATTTTAAAGCAAAATACCGCTAAGGGCAATCACCTGTTGGGATGAAACATAAGAAACTAAAACCTGCCTATTAGGATAAAATAACTACAAGCTGGGGAATGGATTTGCACCTGTTCTTCCCTCTGCTAAGAAAGATTCAACAGAACCATCAGAAAAAATGCTCAAGGGTCTTCAGGCTGTAAATTGCTTTTCTGAACTTCCCATACATGGCAGGACCGAGTGTGGAAGAGGTAGAAGACACAGCTCCTCTATAACCACTTAAAAATAAAGATTTCCACTTCCTTTGTGGGCGCCTTCTTTCCAAATTATTTTCAGATCTTTAATTCTAAACTGTTGCAGTTATCTGCCCCAATGTCCCCTCTGATGCTGAGTACTGTATTGAAGGTTAAAAGAATGGCAAAGATGATTGTTTTGAAAAAAATCCTTTTAACAACACCTAGAAACTTCAGTTACAGATAAACTGTCCTGCAGCAACTGTAGTTTAGGAAGAAACACTGAAATATAACCCAGTCATGGCCAGGTTCTTAGTGTAAAGCGTAACAATCCTAACTCAAGTTGTCTACTCGCTTTTCCTTCTTCACAGTCCAGCCCATGAAACACTGAAATAATAATGTAATGTCACGTAGCTAAAGTCACAAAATAATAGACAAGAAGATTAAGAGGGGAGAAATTTCCCTGACGCTGGAACTTGACCTGAATTTTAATGCCCAGTGTTGTCTAACCCATCGAGGTGGCTGGTAGGGCAAACCCCACGGATCAGCTGAGCACCCAAAAACTTACACGTATATTCTGAGGGCAAATACATACAAACCCAAGCAACAGGTTGCTCCGTATGTCAGGAGCTCTCAACCTTAATAATAATAATAATAATAATAACAGAGATGTCCCCTACAACTCAGCAGGACTCTATCTGTAAACACATTCATAAAGGCCAGTCTCTACACAACAGCTCTCCAAAACATGTAACACCTCAATTGTGATAAAATTGCACCAAAAAAATGCACAGAAATACTGTAGAAACAGCATGAGGTGATGGGGAAAGGCGTGTGTCAGGATGTCCTCATCATGGCTGATGTCCTCACCCAGCACCGCAGATGTGGCCGCTGCATGCATGGACACCCAGCCACGCAGCCAGGCTCTTACACGTGTGCGCCAATTCCTCGCTGAGCACGTAGAGCACAGCTAACACAGCCACAGCTCAACAAAAAACTAAATTTGACCTTTGTCTCGCTCCTCTAGAAACAATATGAAGCCATGAAGACTCCGTCACTCATCTCCTTGACCATTCTCTCGACACCGCTTCCCTTCCAATCTGTTCCTTTTTGTTTCCCAGAATATCTGGGGATTTTTACTAATTAAATAATTTCACACCATATTATCTATGGTTAACATGAAACCAGGCTTTACTAATTTGATCTCCATATGTCTAGCACCATTTATTCATGCTGTATCACCATCTCTGAACACAGATTATATTTGACCTCTTGGTCTCTGTTCTAAAGCTTTCACAACGCTCACAGCTATTGAAAGTCAAAAGAGTGGAGCATAACCCAGCACAGACGATATCTGGAGTTAGCTAAATATCTAGCTGAATTGCAGATTGACTAGTTAGAAGTATTTTCTTGTTTAATAATTTTGCATAAATTTTCAAGGAAGTTTTACTTAGATTTTCAAGGAAGTGGGGCACTGGAAAAGTAGAGATTTGGCAACTTCTTTCTGCTGCCTTTTGCCCTCCCTCTCACTTCCCTCACTTCCATCCTCTTAATTCCTCTCTCCATGTTTCAAAACTCATCCATTCATGGTGCTCATTTCCTTTGGTTTTCATTATTGAGAAAATGCCGTTTTGATTTCCAGGCCATCATGAATTTTTCACTTTTCCCCGCTGCATCCCCTCTAAGGCATGAAGGTGTGCACATCCAGCACAGGCTCCCCTGCATGCAAGGAACGACCCCATTTGTTTAGCTTTTGCCTTGAGTGGACGTGGATTCTCCTGCTTTCAAAATCCTCCTCTGTAAATTTTCCAGCCGTGGTGATAGTTTCGGTGTCTTCATTCCCCATGGGTGATAAACTTAATTAGAGATGAGTGAAAACAATATAATTAAGATAGCCACTCTGCATTTCCAAGAGAGCTGTTCTCTCCTGGAAAACAATTAAATCGAACACTCAAACACTTGAAACTTGTCCAAACTGTGCGCGGGGCATCACAGTTAACTGAACAGTTGAGAAGTTTTTAATATTGGATCCTTCTTTAACTCCCGCACAATGAGTTTTCTGAAGACCTACAATAACAAGCCGCAGACTGAAAAACACAAACTTTCCAGATATCATCCTCAAAGGCCTCAAAGCTGCAGGGGACACACAGCCTCTGTCCCTGTCCCTGCAGGTTTTCAAGCCTTCAGCAGTAGGCCTGACCCTGCCTGGGGCAGAAAGTTGGGGGAAATGGACCTGGAGGTCCCCTCCCACCCACATCCTCCTTACCAGCACGTTGCCTCATTGTGCACACAACTCATACTGAGAGACAACAAGAGTTCATATTTCTCCATCACCAGGCAGACAACCAGAGCAGCCTGTCCTGCTGACACCTGAAGGGGAAATGTCATTTTTAACATCGATTTCCATCGCTACAAAAGAAGTTTTAGCACTGACTCAGAAGCTTTCATGAAACCAGGCCTTCGTGTACCAGTTACCAAATCAAAATTCCACCCAGCAGAAGTGTGAAAATATTTTCAGCATATTTATCAGCACCTCCTCTTGCTCAGAACGAAAACAAAATGGCTAGATTATAAGGGAGTGAGCGGCAGAGCGCGAGTCCTGTGTGCTGCCAGTGCCCCCAGACTTCTGCCAATTCATGTCACTCCCAGCCCGAGTGACCTCGTGCGATTTTATTTAATCAGCCCACTTCCAAATCCTTTAAAAAACAAATGAAGTTAAATAACAAATAGCATAAATATTTTAATAGGCCTTCACATTACCAACTGCCAGACCAGCTGTCTAGACTGCAAGAGTATTTGTGGTTGCTTTTTTTTTTAATTTTTAGTATATTTTTTCTTATAAATCAGAAACACATCTACACCGTGGAAGGCATCTGTCTCGGCCATGATCCCTGGACCTGGGCATGGCACAGACGTGTCCACGCAGGTGGTGGTCCCCTGAGCAGTGCAGGGTCCTGGCTCCACAGCCATACCCACGGTGCTTCCCCATCCTCCCCCTGTTCTCCTGCCAAAGAGGGGAGAGGAAAAAAGAGTCCTGGCCTCAGCATATCAGGCTCAGCTTCCTTCTCAAGTCATTTTTGACATTACATAGAAAAGAAAATGGAAAAAAATATATATATTATCATAGTATGTATTTACCAGCAAACCACAAGGCAACAACTCCCAAAGAGTGGGCTGCGCTTCATCCAGCAAGTATTATGAGAGTGCAATGGCTTTTATGACAGATACCCCTTTATTCTGAGTGTTTTATACCACAGACTATTTGAAAACACAAGGAAGATGATGCTTGGAATACCATACCCCAAAGAGACCAGACTAGAACAAGGTGATTTAAGTATCTACAGCTGCATATTTAACTGTGTGTTCATAGAGAGAAGGAAGGATGCTTTGAATCTGTAACATACCTCTGAAATTGTACACTCCCCACAAATAATATTAATATTAATAATAATAACAATAATAATAAATGCTCCTATTCCAAACTTTTTACAAGGTAAATGTAATTTGAAATGTTTATGAAACTATGAGACAGTAATTTCCTGAAAGCAGAAGAGACTTTTCATGGAAACACATAGATGATACAAGCTTTGCCCATGAAATATGAAAAACAAAACAAAATATTATGGCATGAAAACAGTGAGCTGATGATGACAGCTCTCCCGTCTCTTCAGTGCGCTCTAACCTCCAAGGTCAGTTTTTAAAGACAGTCATAATGCCTAATGGAAGCAAAGGAGAGCTGAGCTCACTAACTGAATTTTAACGAAAACAGCAGAAATATGTTTTTTTTCCTCTACAGAAACTGGAAGTCCCACAGAGGCTATACAAGAGCAGTAATACACAACGGATAGATCCAGCTTTCATAGCATGAAGGTGTACGTGCATACCCACAGCCACAGTTTTCATTCAGAACAATTATCGGATTAAATAATAAATAGACCAAAGGTATATATCAATTTCATTTAATTAACATTCACTGAGCTACAGTAGTTAATTTTAAAAATTTGTACGCTGCTGAGGACGCTGTTTTTTATTAGGAATACCAATGTTCTGGTAACATTGTACTAATAATGTGCTGTTTTCACCAACTTCAAGTTAAAAAGTTATGTGGCGTCTCAGAAAGAGGTTGCATTCAACTAAAAATATTTTGTTAAAACATTTGCTATTGTTTACCTTTGGTGGTCCCTAAATTTCTGTAGGATACCACCAATATTTTACTGACGTTTCTCGTGCCCAGCTTAATTCGTGCCCTGCCTTTCAGCCCAGCCGTGTTCATGACTGACCACTGGGTTCCCAGGAATGAGCTCTGCCAGCAGCTCAGTGCGGTGGAATTTCTCACTGTGCTTTCACACAGACTTTTTATGGTTAGTTTTGTGCCTTTCTGAAACAAAAACTATAGGTGCCACGATGGCTCTGAGCCCAACGGAGGAGTAAATTTTAGCGATTTTTCTCTCCTTTTTTTTTCAGCCTCTTGAGCAGTGAAGAAGGTCATTGTACGGTTGTGTTAAAACTATTATTAATTTTGTTTTTTTAAGGCAATTTCCATGTTTTCTCGGGGCAGGCTGAGCAGGAGGCGAGGTTTGCGCGCTGCCCCCACACGAGGGCGCCGTCCCCTCAGAAATGCGCGGCACCCAGCGCCTGGCCCCAGGCCCGGATCGCCCCGTGCAGGCCTTCGGGGACGCCAAAGCCATTTTCAGAGCTATTCCCTTTTAATTCCAGTGGGAAACGAAGGATATGACAAATCCGTTCTTCAGCTGAGACATGAGAGAGATAAAACTTTTATATTTTGCCCCATAAATTGTGCCTTTGCCGGCCTTCCCCTCACCTTCGCCTCCCACTAGTGCCCAGGCCCTGGCAGCTATGTCAGCCAGGCCAAAGCAGCTTCATTGCTGCCATCTCTGCAGTTTTTATCCTGTTTTTGAAGTATTTACACATAAAATTACTTACATAACCTGAATCTCTCCAGCCACCCTATCACTGATACAATTCATCATCAGGTACATGCTAGAGTGCTTGAAGTGATTTTTCAACTCTGAATCGCGCAAAGCATGTATGCAGATATGAAACAGTTAAAATATTTAAATCACAAATGTTAATGATGCAAATTGAGCTCACTTTTGGTGTCTTAATCCTCCCTCGGTGCTGCTCTGTCATGTGCACTTCAGTGTGACTGGGTTCCTGCAGAGAGGGTGCAGTCACGGGCCATGTCCTAATACACATCCAGGAGAAATGGGATGAAGCTTGCACAGCCTTAAATCTGCTCCTTTTCTGACGTTGAATGCTTAATTTAAAAACTAAATAAAGCCCTTGAAATCAGGGCTTGCCAAAGAAAGCCCCAGTCAACACAGCATGGCACAAAGAGGCGTCACCTCCACAGTTTGGGGGCATCCCCCATGGATGTTCCAGCCCTGAGCCCAGAAGAGGCTCAGAAGTCAGCCTGAGGCCCTGTGATGGAAGTCACTGTCATGGTCTGGCCTAGTTCCCCTTGCAAGAATTACAGCAGGTTATACAGAAGAACTTTGAAAAGGAAAATCACCTTCAAGTGAACGTATAATTTGTCAAGACTCTTCTTGGGATATTAAGATATAAGGACATTTCTCCTAGCTTACATTACTTTACAGGAGCTTCACGTAACTTTCCATGTTTTGCAAACTTTAACAATTAGCTTGAAGTAGATGTCTTCTCGTGGTAAGCCAAAATATTAGGGAACATGATTATATATCTGTCCTCAGCTTCTCAGTGCTGATAACCCCACATGATCCAAAAGAAGACAAAATTTCCGAGACACAACTTACACCTACACCAGAGCCAGCTGCTCACATATTTAACGCTGTGTATACAAACGTGTATCGAGTAACAAGAGGGTGGCAGAACAGGGAAGCACCACACGTTTCTACCTACTAATTACCATCAAATGGGAAAAGATTTGATAATATGCTGTACACTCCTCAGAAGAGGTCTCATCTTTCTTTACATTTATTAACTAACTTGGTCTATAATTAAAATAACAGCTTGAATCCTGGTGATACAGCGACACGAATACTTTACTCTTCACTTTTTTGCTGATGTGCAACATGTTCTGTACCATGAATGATCATTTTGTCACATTTCCTAATTAATAAATAATGAAAGAGATTTCAGTTGGGTTCAGCCTTATCTAAAACCCTTGTTCTATGGCCTTCACCCACTACTCACAAGCAAGCAAGCTTGGCAACAGGACTTTCATCCTCTGGGCAGAGCTCAGGCAAGCCAAGGATGCCTCCCCAGGAGCAGTGCTATATAGGTCTCCAGACATTTAGGTGTTTATGTGAATTAAATATCTGGTGAAGTCAGCACTACACAGACGTGAAACAATGGAAAGTAAAGCTTTTTTGAGATCAGCTAGGCTCCTTTCCTACACACACATGCATTTAATTACAGCAGTTGGATCAAGCTGCCAGTGCCTTCTGCTCTTTTTCCCCCCGTATATAATATGAAAAGGTAAAGACTTGACAAAGAAACATCCTCTTGGTTTCCTAAAAGATATATATTACACATTTCCAAGTTAGCCATTAAATAAATTGTACTCTTCTCATCAATCTTTACCTCTCCTCTTAGACCCTCAGGATGCAACATGATCTTTACAGGAAGCTTTCATAATGCTGCCCATCCTTGACCACATTGTTTGGGAGAGGCTGCTCCTCACACCATCACATTAAATTCCTGTGGTTTTATCCTGAGTAAGTGTTATTTGGAAACTTTTCTTTGGATGCAAACAGGCAACCGAGCAGATTTATGTATGCCTGTAGGTATGCATATGCGCACAAATCACATGCTGTATTTTATCTTCCTTTAATCTTCTTCCCTTTCTATTAATTCAGCATGTGCTCTCAGGATGGGACTACCAGAGGGAAGATAGGCACGCTGAAATCCTGGCCACACAACTGGCCTCACCACACTCCCATTAAAGGTAACAAATCATGAAGCAAAATTTCAGGAACCAGCAATGAACTGCCATTGCTACCTGGAACTGCCTTCCAAAAGCAAGAATGTAATGAATGAGTAAGGAGCCTTCTCTAATTCATGCATTTATATAATGTCAAAAATTATGTCGCTGATGCTTCCATTCATCTAAATTTGCCTGGCAATAAGTCAGGCTGCACACAGAATTTTCTATTAATTACAGATGCACGGCTGCAATTATGGCTTTGCCCACACTGTTCACCTAGTGCTGGATAGTGCCAAAATGACTCTGTATGTATACAAACACACATTTTCAAGCACAGTTTTAAATTTCATCACTTTATCCTGAAATCACTAGTTTTTAGAGTCTTCTAATCTGCTTTTCTATTTCATGTACTTTGATAGTTCTTTTTGCTTCAGAAAAAAAAAAAATGAAAATACATCTAACAGACTTCATGGACAGGAGTCCTCCCTTAATTTCATCCTGTGACACTTGCAGTCTCTACCCTCCTACTCAAACTATCCAAGTCAGTATTTTTCTAAATGTTTTCTTAGCATAAGGCCTATTATTCCATATATGAAGCCAGGAATAGAAAGGCAAGGTTAGAGAGCTGTCAGATAATTGATAAATACCAGTGAAATCAATATTCACTGTCTTTTAGGGCAAGGCCAGTGATGTAGATACTTGACTACCGATGAAAAGTTTCCCGAAATTTAATTTACACATTTGTCCAGGAGCTAAAAATAAATGGATTTGTTGACATTCACAGATAATGACTCCTTGGGTAAACAGAGCTTCAGATCTGAAACACCCTGATTTTACAGAGATGGTCCCACTCTGCCTTCATTCCCAGTAGCATGACCTCACACTGTCTATATAGACTTACCATGTAACTGCCAGGAATAATAATAAAAAAAAATCATTTTAGAAAAGTAAGTAAAAAGGGAAACAAAACTGGAGTCCAGCCTAAAGGAAAAGTAATTACAAAAGCATTTCATTGTTCAATTTTTTATTTTTTAATTAAAAAAAAAAAAAAAAAAGTTGAGATTGCAGCAGATTTTGTACAGTATCCTGAGAAGTATCATTTACTTTTAGGTCCAGTCATCTTTACATCATACCAAGACAAAAAAAAATATGTAGCAATTACCACCATTTATGTACAAGAATATAGATTTCTGGAAACCTAAAGTGTTATTTTAAATCATTTCTTCTTCATCTACTACTGCAGTTGCCAAACCTTCCTTCTCTTCATGAAACATTGCCTTCTAAATTAGCAATTAATTTGGCCTTGTCTTCATCTACTGAAAAAAAAAAAAAAAAAAAAAAAAAAAAAGGAAGAAAAATAACTAATACAACTAACAGCAATAAAAATACTTCTTGGTCCCAAAATTAATGCCTTTACCACAAAAAGAACTACTGGTTTGCACCAGGAAGCCACTGCAGGTTGGACATGGTCAACCCTTGTCTAACCAGGAGATAATCAGTGCCCCGTTTGCGAAGTCGTGACTTGCGCAGTGACAAACGTCATGCAGATAAACAGTAATTATGGACGTGTTGGACTTCAAGAGAAAGTGATCAGCTCAATCACTACACTGCTGTAGTTCAGATTAAAAGTTGCTTCTCTGTATCAACCACCTCTACTAATTCCAACAATGACCCTTCTGGAGAATATTTTTATTATATTTTCTTGTTATTAATTGCTGTTCAAATAGCTTGCTTAGAAAATAAAAGACAAACAACTCTCCTCTCTCCCTGTAACAATTAGGAGAGATGATAAAGCTCGCATTTCTAACTTAGTTAATTTAGCATGTCAAAAACCAATCTTTCCCTGGTAATTTCAATACACTGAATGTCACGGAAAGGCCAAGTGACAGATTGCTGCATTTCAGTCAGAACACTCATCCTACTAAAAATGTAATCACTGATGTTCAGATTTCATTTGACTATGCACTGTACAATACTTGGATTGCGGGTAGCCTTTGGCATCTTCCTTTCCCCCTTCCCATATAATCAAAAATGAATTAATGCTACATACTGAGCTCCAGCACAAGTTTTGAGAACTACATGGAAAGTAAACCATAACACTTTTATTTAATTCTGACTTCAGAGTTAAGACTGATTAAAATTGAGTTCATTGCTATCACTGAATAATACTGAGTTCAGATTTAATAATGTTGTTAAGAACTGGAAATGTGTTTCCCATTCCTACCCAAGAGACTGCAAAGTCCATCAAAAACAAATTAAGATCCTTTACTAATCATTATTATGGCCTGTGTTTAATCACGTTCCTAGACAACTGCCTGAACTTCATTAGAGCAGTAGGCTCCAGTTATAAGCTGAATTTCAGGGCTCTGTCGTCTTTATTGTGCCCGAGCTTTCAGCAAACTTTTCGTGCATTTATTTGTTATAAATGATTCTGATGTACAGGAAATGTATTTGTCTTCTTTTCCAAGAATGGTTTCATAACCTCCCTATGTTCCAGAGCTAAATAACACATATGGTTCGTGTTTAACAACCTCCATTTGGTGCTTCATATGTGTACTTTTTCTTTTTGCTTCCAAGCCTGTGGCTGCAGAGCAGCGCTAGCACTGAGGATCAGGCACCAGCGTGGGAGAACGCTCTCTGAATAGGCTTGCTTTTCAATTGTCAGACAGCAATTGACTGAAATCAGAGAAAAAAAAATGATTATTCTGACAGCCTTTGATATGTCATTGGCTCCAAAACTCT
This sequence comes from Heteronetta atricapilla, assembly GCA_011075105.1. NCBI lineage: Eukaryota > Metazoa > Chordata > Aves > Anseriformes > Anatidae > Heteronetta > Heteronetta atricapilla. The sequence goes on from CM021737.1 coordinate 36,437,971, forward strand.
CTCTGTTCAAAGTCTCCTATGTCTATCAGACACTCAGTGAGGCATATGGCAACTTCTTGATGCGATACCCATTATTGATACGAAATGGTAACCTCTGTGGTCTTTCACGAGTCTCCTGTAGTTCTTCTGCCCATGCGTCACTTGCTGTAACAGCCTCCTCCACCAGCACATGCCAACAGGCCTGAGGTCGCCCTGTCTGCTCTGCACACCAACATTTATCATTTTAAAGTGTGCAGAAAGCTTGACAAATAATTGACTTTTGCCCAAACTGAAGCCGCTCCAGCTGAAGCTACTGTCAACACGCAAGTGCCAGAGGCAGACAAAGTAGCTACGCTGGAGGACGACGAGTTACGGCAGTGAGAAGATAAGGCACGGTCTTTTATATAACACCTTGTCATAACTGTTTTTAATATTTACATTAATATGTAGGTCAGATGATATGATGGGCAGGAGATCAATCCCTTGATGAAGCTCTAACTGCATGTCAGAACCTGTACACAGGAGACTAGCAAGGCCAAATTTAGCCTCTTTAGGCTCTGCTTTGCACGTGTCTTATCTTTCCCAGTTTCCTTACATGACCTGGCATACCCGTGCAACCTCACCAGAAAGCTAATTAAGCAGTAAGATGAATCCTGGATGGCGCAGCATTAGACAAGACCGCTTTCAGCCTCTAGACACCGATGTATGAAATAGTATCGGAAACATGCGTTTTTCATTACAGCCCTTGTTAATAGCCTAAGGAAGTGCCTCCTGCGAAGTATCAGATCATAAGTTGTAATGAGCATTTTAATTAATACTGTCCCACTGCCAGGGAAAAAATATTATATGCAAATTCAGTAAATTATTTGCACTGGGGAATCATGGCTGTTTGTTCGCAGGCAGCGTCAAAGCAACTTGAAGACCAAAAAGGCTGCTGTATCCCAAACGTGTAGGCTCCTCGCAGGGTAAATGCCTATCTGCACCAAAATTTCAAGATACCTTCACAACTGGCTTCTGGAACCAGGTCTCCTCATGAATAGTCGTTTTTATTCATATGCTCAAAGTAAACGAGCCCAAGGTTCAAAGAGAAATAGTAAGAAATAAGAAAAGAATGGAGGAATTGCCATAATCCCAGTGATTCATGGGGAAGGCTCCTGAGCAGGTTATTTTACAAGAGAGGCAGCAGCTGTAAATGCGTATTAAGTTTTGTATCCTTTCTGGATGGGTAGAAAGAACAGCACCTCTAAGTAATATGAAAAACCTTACTTCATTAAACAAACCTTAAGGGGAAGCACAAATGAGAAGTGCTTTATATTCAGTGTCATCAATTCAGCTGAAAACATGTTTGTACCACTCCATGAAATGAATGCTTTTTATAGTGCCTTTCCTGCCAACATTGCCTCATGAACATAATAAAATTAAACATGTAAAACCAACTCTGGAGCTAGCAGTTAGCAAGTAAATTCCAGAGAAACAGTAACACAGGCTTCTAAACAAACAGCTCTTCCGATACAAAGGGAAAAATAGGTAAACTGAGGAAAGCACAATGCAGAGGAGCACTGGATGTAAGTATCTCAGAGGAAAGGAGAAGAGACTTTAGCAGAAGAAACTCGCTGCCCAGATTACCTCCTTGGTCCCTGGGGTCAGTCCTTCCACATGCGTTACCAAGGCCTGCTGCGTTAAAGCGTTGGCAGCAGCGCCATAGGCCACAAAAATGATTAACGTACAGATGTTCCTGCACTGGATCCGCCGACAGAAAGTAGTTGCCATGGAAGCAAGCTCAGCTCGAGCCCCTGAAATTTGGCTTCGCACCATGCTAATGCCTCTGCTGGGGAAGTGACCCCGATGGCCAGGCCCCACCTTGTCCCGAGGGAGCCCTGGAGCAGGAGGCCCAAAGCCACGGCCAAGGAGGGGGCTCAGCTCCTGGCACCGATGCCCACGGAACCCCTACCCACCGTGTGGGTGAGGACCATGGGATTCCTTCCCCATGGTGAGCAGCCACCCTCGATGCCTGACAGAAATATGGGCATTTTCTCCTTCTGCTGATTTCTGTTCCTCAGCAAAACAAAGAGGTCGAGGTTGAAAGGAGGCGGGAGGTTGGCTTCATTTGGGGGGTTCCTGTGGGTATTTTTTTGGCATAGAAAAAGTCCACGCTTCTTCCCTCTCCACTTCTGACACAAACCTTAAAGGACTTTCTCCCCGACTGCCACCCTTGTACATCAATTGACCTCAAAGCAGCTGAAGGAGGAATATAAAGAACACAAAGATTTCCAAAGTTATGCCACAGTCATCAAATACCAGAAGCGTTTTGAAACCACTCTTGTGGCCCCGAGTAGGAGCAAACCTCTCCAAATAAGGAAGCATTTCTCCTCCAACGTGCAGAAATTGGCAGCTCCCCTCCCGGAGTTTATGTAAGATTTCTCAAACAGATTAGCCAACAAACAAATGTCAAATAGCCTCCTCTCTGGCTTCAGAGGGAAGTCAGCAGGCTTTCATCCGTAGAAACGGATTCTGATAAGAATTCAGGCCGGGACACAAATCTCCATGTTGCCACGATGAAGTTTGAGAATAACAAGCAAATGATGACAAAGTAATGCAACGGGGTCCCCAGGCCTTAAGTCAGTATATATGGACATGTGAATTCGGGGTGCTGTTGTCAGAATTGATGGGAAATCGCCACGCTGCTATTTGGGAGCCCCCCTCTTGCGTTCCCAGAAATATAATGTGCATTTGTAGAAAAATGCAGGTTCGAGATCAAATTACAGCAACGCTGCACAAATAAGCAATAGGATCAAAAGTAACGTGGCCCACAGATAAGAAATACTGATTAAAAAAAAAAAAAAAAAAAAAAAAAAGGTAATATGTAGACAAAATGCTCCAGAGAGCACTCAGGGGGGTCAAATAATACTGCATTTTTAATGCTTGGCTATACCCATTTCTCTCAGAACATTGACAAAGTAAATTCAGCATCACTTTCCAGTAAAAGGCTACAGGACAGCTGCTGAAAACTTTTTGGAGAGAAGATCTTAAAACCCGGCTATCCTGGGTGCTGGTAAACCAGGAGATGCTATGGCAAGTGCTTAGCAACGATCTTTCCCAGGTTTTTTTAACCTCCACCAGCCTCCCACAGAGAATGACAAGGAGTTATTACCAGTGACAATGAGCTCTTTCTTCTGCTTCTTGTCCCATTAGGCCCTGATCTTTGAAGCTTCTGCAGAGAAGTTACTTTGAATATCTAAATACCTAAAAGACTTCGGCATGACTGCATGCACAAAAGGCTCTTCATAGCTGTGAGAATTTGTAAGATTGGGGCTGCGGAGTATGGGGTATGAGTTCTGCTTGATTTCACAAAATTGTAGGGGTTGGACGGGACCTCGAGGGATCATCGGGTCCAACCCCCTCTTATTTGTCCATTCAATGTTCAGCACTTCAAAACTGGGAGTAATAGTGAAAAACAGTGCTGAGTGGCACCGAAAAATACTCTTTCAGTTCTTCATTAGCTGTCTAGCAGAACCAATGATGCTTATATGTGCCCCTACTTAAGTATCTTCACTTTTGCGTAAAACATAAAAATAATCAACAAATCACTATATAAAGAAATTGGTTCCTTTGAGGCAAAATTCAGTTTTGCAAGCTTTGAAACCTCATGGCACAACTATTGCTTTTTCTTTCAATATACAGAGCAAGCAACACAGAGGTCAGGCCAGCATCCGTTTCACCGAGAAATCACAATCCTAACAAGACATTCCCGCACAGGCAGCGGAGGGAAAAAGTACCAAAAATAATCAGCTGTTTGGAGACACTGAGTAAAACAAGTATAAATTGACTCTGATCCACATTCACAGCAGATAGGTAAGATGGTCATTTACTAGTGTTCAAATGGACCAAACAGAGGAGGAAAATATGGAGGATAGGTTTAATTCTGCTTTTCATTTTTTTTTTTTTCTACACCATACATAAAGACAAAAGTACAGCTGAAGGTGAAAGGGCATGGCAAGATATATCCCAGAAGATGTGAGAAAGTGTTTTTTTTCTGATTATGGTGCATATGCTGTTCCCTGCAAACTCCACTCGGCTCTGATCATCCCCTCCACCCGCGTGATGTTGGTCCCAAGTTCTTTTATGTGGGTAATTAATAACTCTTATCCAGGGCTTGATTTATCTTTCTTCAACATGTGTAGATCACATGGAGATGAACCGTGTGAATTATTACCCTGTGGAGCCAAGTAAAGAACTTTGTTTTTACTGTCCTGAGGTTCTTATTTCATAACTCGAATGAATAAAAAATACCATACATATATTTTGAGAAGGACACAAGAAACTTCCTTGCCTAAACACATGCTTTTCTCTTGACTTATTATTTGGATTTATAAATGTATTCTCTTCAGTGTTTGAGTTACACATTTTTTCTCCGTTAAAAAACAGGGATTAAATCTTAACCACAATGTCTTGATTTAAGCCGAATTTTCTGAGGGCCATTTTCTTCCCCGCTTTTCTGCCTCCTGCAATTCAGAAGGTTACGTGACTAAGTTCTTGCAGCCACAATCTGATTCTTCAAACACAGGATTTCTCTTGTTTTGCTCATGTATTGAATGCCATAAAATCCAATGATAGCGTCTGTATTGACTAAAGCTTTGTTTAACTAAGGAGGCTCAGCGTGACTTTTTCCTCCATAGCACACTGAAGACATCACAGAGGAAGGCCAAAAATGACCAGTTTTCCCAAAAATGACGAGTTTTCCCCAAGGACATTTCTGTGAAATGGCTCCAGAAAAGGGCACTGAGAAAACAGGCACTTCAACAGTTCTGAATTTAGCCTTTTATTTATAATTTACAAAAAAAAAATTCTCAGCCCAACATAGTGCAATCAACCACTACGTTGCATGGAGGAATCCTCAGGTCAGAGGTGCCTTTCTTGTACTACTGGCAAAGATAAGTATGAGAAAAAATCTCTGATACCTTTTCACTTCCGTGACCCTCAATCTTTGCCTTGAAGTCCAGAGGCAGCTGATGACAGCGGCACAGTGCCAAGGAGGGCTGAGCAGCAGACGTCCCTGCATGGCTGTGGCAAGTACATCTGATTCTAGTTTAATAATTAAAAGCTATTAATGAGTATGAACTACCAGACTGTGAAGGTTCCTCTAGCTCTCCTTCCAAAATGTAGTTAGGCATCAGAATTTCAAACAAAAATGCAAGAGTAGAAGTCCTACACCAAACTTATCAATTTTATGCTCCATCTAGACTACAGAAGCCATAGCCAGAAGCAGTTTCATCCAGATGTGTATTCAGAAGGCATTACTCTTCTGGGACCACTCTGACATTTCAGAAATTTTCATTGTCATTTACAGAGATAAAGCTGTGAGTATCACAATAGCATGCAAGCATCAAGCCCCAGGGCCCTCCAAGCTTTATTTATTATTTTTTTTTAAGTTGAAGGAGTGGCAAAGTCTGTCTGTTCATGAGGATCAGCGTTAAAATTATCGTATTAAAATGATCTTCCAGGTCTACACAAAGCCCAAGCCATCCTTGCCAGAAGCTCATTATTCTAGACCAAGTCCTCTCTCCTTGTATGTGGACTGGCAACTTTAAAAGCCCAAAGCATCGAAGGTATTATGTAGTATCATTTGCATAGATTTAAGCAAGGTATCAACTCAAAACTCACAGCTGAAGGATCCTGTGGTTCTTCAAGGAATTGCACTCAAGTTATTGATTGTACCAGGTTAGATAACCCTCCTTTTCTCACCAAAGCTGGTCTGTTAGAGGGCAGAAGACAACAGCTTTTGGTTGGAAAGAAGGGCCTCTGGTCCATTAGATATAAAAATGTGTAAAGACTAGCATTGCAACATGCTAATTAACAAAATATATGCTTGTGTTTGTTTGTTTGTTTGTATTAAAAAAGGAAAAACTATGCTAACCAAAGGTACAGCACATATAAAGCTCTTCTGTGCTACAATAATCTCGTGGCTGTATGAGCCAATGGACTGGGTAAGCAGAAGGATCCTGATAAACTGCAGAACTAGGCAGAGATTAATTACATCAGAAACAATAAAGACATATTAAAAAGAGTTCTAGAAAGGATAAATCAAATCACAAATACATTATCATGGAACCTGGGATCAGCAATAATATTACTGGAGAGGATCTTTGTGTTAGTCTCTTCTTGCTCATTATCTAGGCACGTGTAGGGTCCATAACGGTGAAGTATCTGAGAAGCTTCCAGCTGCAAGTAGATTCCTCCTTCCAACAGCTTTATGCAATGGGGAGAATGGCATTTGCTCTTTACAGGTAGAAAATGATCAAATTAAGTTAAATCACTTATCCAAAATTATGCAGGACTCAAAGGAGAAGGAAATTCAGGGAAAGAACAGCTCTGGCATTCTGTTTAGGCAGTGCTTCCCTGTCTAAGTTCCGTCAAATGAGCGTTGTTGCTTCCCCATGCCTGGGTTACTCACAATTGCATCAACCTTCTCACACAACTTTATGGCAGAGGGAGAAAAAAAAGGCCTAAAAGCCTTCCCCTTCATACCAGCAGTAATGTCCTGACTAATCTGTTTTGGTACCTTCTCTTTGAAAGTTAAGTGATGTGTTTTATCTTAGTCATTTTTATGACGAACACCACCTCACTTTCTCAGTGTATTAAAAAATAATAAATGCAAGGATTAAAAGCGTGCAATATCTTATTAAAAAGTCCAAAATCTAAGAATTCCTAAGCAAGAGTTGACCCTAGATCAATGCCGAAGACAGGTGGGTATCATCAGAGCATCTTAGCTCAAAGTGTTAATTTTGTTTCCAAGTGAGACTTTCTGACATTCGTAGTGAAAAGATCCCTAGACAAGACTTTGCTCAGCAGTTTCATTCAGCCTGTTTTGTTGCATCAGTTCTTTGTTCAGCATTTGTTCCCAGGTCTGTTTTCATGTCACCTCCATGCCCACTCTTATGCCCTTGTTTATCGGGTGGGTTTCTACATACTCATAATTCTTTGAGCTTCCTTTCAAGTTGCTTGAAAAAAAAAAATTCACAGTATGAATTCATGAAACAATGCATGAATAAGTCATTTCCTGCTTTAAATACACCTCTGAGTAAATGATCCAGAGGCTTTTCAAGAACCATTTACATAACAGTCGCTGATACAGTCTTCAAATTTTCATGTCAATCTCAAAATGGCATTTTAAATCACCCCATTTTCCTAAATGAGGTGAGAGAATTTTAAGAGCAGATTTTCCAGCTTCTAGAGCTCTTCCTTTCATGATAAATTTTTATATGTTGAATTCCCCTCTTCTTCCTTCATTAGGGGTAGCACAGAAATGTCAGAAACACTTTGTATGTATAACCTATAATCCAAATGCAGTAGGGGTACTACTTCAAATAGTACATTTTCTTTTACAACCACAAATGCCATAAATTTCAACAACTGTCAATCCTACTTCACAGTCTGCAGTTTGAAAATAAAATTTGGAGGCTTTGCTAAATGTGAATAACTATCTGCTGCGGTACTACTGGGAAGAAACCGATGAATCACAAGATGCTCAACTAGTTACAAATAAATTTAGGTAATTTCCAGTCAAAATTCATAGGCAGGTAAATAAAGGAGAGAGATTTGGCTTTCACTTGCATTTCTTAAGAAGTGCAAAAATATCTATGCTTCTAGGGCTCAGCAGCCAGGAATGAGCTCATGGGTCAATATCTCCCTCAAATCTTGTTGGAGTGGGAATGGCGGGGGGAAAGCTGAGACAGCACCAAGATGCATCCAGAGAAGTATCTGGGTAAGGTTCTTTCCGTGGGCACGCTAATTCATAAAGTGGATCATCAAGGGGTCACAAGCTCCATCCACACAGGCTGCCACAGGGCAGAACTGCAGAGTTCTTCATTGCCTCGGGGCGACAGAGGCTGCACAGGAGAGCAGCTCCTTCCCTTTCATCTCACAGACGGACTCAAGAACTTCTGCTGCCAGCCTGAGAACAAGCAGCCAGTGTTGAGATAGCCTCCTCTTGAACTATCTCCGCATTCAAAGGTCTTCAAGGACAAAAGAAGGAGTAGAGACAGAGGTTGTGATCTCTGGTGCTGCAAGAATCTCTTTGGAGAGCAGTCTCTACATCCGCAGCAGTCCTGATCATTACTTTTTGCTGAGCCAGGAGTTCGGGAGACAGAGGCAGAAAGGAGCACATCCACAGCACTTGCCAATTTTGTTCGATTGACCTAAAAGCACTCATGGATTGGGAGGCATAAATTCCCCGAGGTAGTGCCGCATTTCTTTTTTGGCTTCAAGTCTGATTGCCAGAGAATCAGGGAGTTGACTTCAACGTGCCCTACGCCCAGAGAGCCGGGGTAGAGGTTGTGATCCTCACAGACTAAAACCCACGGGCAGGCCCATTCTGCAGGTTCACTGAAGGGGTCACAGCCCTGTAGGTGCTGAGTCCAGAAATACAATGCGATGCGGAACAGAGCTGGAGGAGAAGACAAAGCAACTGGGGGAAGGGAAGGTGCCAGAAGGCTAACTCCAGGCTGAAGTGAAAGAGAACAAGAACAAGGCAAGGCAAGTCCACAAGAATACCAAGAGGGGATCTGCAAAGGATCGGGGGTGTGGACCCGTCCCCCTGTCCTAACAAAGCTGAGCATGAGCACTGGGTCACCTAAGCCTTGAAAGGACCTGAGAAGGAGAGGTGCAACCCATGATTTTCATTGCCAGCTACCCCACACACAGGGAAGGGGGAAGGAGTCATCATCCCCGTGCTGGGGGATGTGGTTAGGGTTTCCCTCTCAGCCTTTATGCATAAGGCTTATAGGAAAGCACTGCCAGAGGACAGAAAGTTATTAAGATGATGTTAAAATTAAAAAAAAAAAAAAAAAGGAGGGAGGGGAAGTGGAAAAGCCAAACGAAATGAGAAGGAAAACTGCTTCTTGTTTTGTTAAAGTAATCTCAGAAGTGCTTCTTTCTGGTAGAAGTCATGATTTGATCGAATTTTAGCAGCTAGTGGTGCCAACTCTGTTGCACAATAAACACTGGAGAAAAGAGTTTAGAGAACATATCAGTCATAACTACATGACATGTTAGTGATGCATGTTTCTTAGAGTGAGAGCAAACAGTATAATTCAACTTCTAATGAAGTCAAACAACCCAAAAAGTAAAAGAGCAAAAGGAAACTCTCTCTCTCTCTCTCTCTCCCATCACAAAACACATTAGCAAAATGGAGTGTTCATGATTAATTCACATTCCTTTCCGATCGTCTATCTTGCTAAAGCAGCATAAAATTCACCTCTTTGTTTCTTCCCTCTGAAGATATAGGAGACATGACATCATGGCATCTCATGTAACAGTCAAACCAGAAAGCACAGCTGAGAGGTTTTGAGGTTTCCTCGCAAATATCGGGACGTCTGCAGCAGTTTTACCTATTTGGTGAGAACTTCAAACTGTCTCCACAAGGAAAGGATTTATTAGCTACTTTGCAACGAGCACTGCACTTGCTGCCCCTGCTGTGTGTTGATGGACAGAAAATTCTACAACATCACATTATTTCAGGACTCAAGGCTCTTAAATTAGGCCATAAAAATGCAGGGAGTGGAGATCTTTACAACTATAGAGAGACTCAGGGATACACTGAGATGGAGTCCTTCACTGGATAGAGAGATAATTAGAAGCCAGTGACAATTTGTACGATTTATAAGGAGAGGAGAGGTTTTTCTTTTATATAGAAGAAAGCTAAAATGCTTCAAATATACTACACTTCTTCACAAGAGCCAGCTTTCTGAGGCATTTTCAATTAAGCCCAGCAAACTTTTCAAAATCTTTCAGATTGTTCCAGATCTCACCTGACTCTGTTCTACATTTTCATGCAAGAAAAAAAAAAAAAAAAAGTTATTTTACTTTGAAAATCTGCATAATTAAAACTGTACTGTCTTCTGATTGATAAAGTTTCAAGTGACAGCTTTGCAGCAAGCTGCCTCCCACACAGAAGCAATTTGTAAAAGCCTTTCAGAGTTTTATGTAACTGCAAAATCCGAGTTGCTCTCATCCAGGTCTTTCTTTCCAGCACCAGTTGAAATGTGACTGCCAGGAACAGCAACCAGTACATGCTTGAATATATGATTAATTTAAATACCGATATTTTTGCCTAGTTATGAGGCACCCATTGACAGCACAGGCTTCTTTTTTGTTGTTGTTCCTTTTTGGCAAATTTAGAAATTATTTTATATTTAAAGCCCAACTTAAGCCTGATTTTTCAAAGATATTTGGACACACAATACACAAATGGACTTGGTAGTCCCATAAGAGCAAAACCTAACAGAATCTCCATAAGAGGAGAGAAAATACCACTTCAGTTCTTTCCCTGGGTTTGGGTGAATACAAACCTCTATTTGTTTTCCATCTTCAGTCATATGGTATATTAAACACTAGAGGGAGTACAGAAGAAAGCTGAATATTTATTTCAGACAAAAAGGCATTATGATCAAAATTTAATACGAGTTGTAAAGGTTTAATCAGACTCCACGGATCTCCAAGTGTCCCAGAGATCTTGAAGGTTGTTCTAGTACAATTATCCAGGCTACATTTAATCTTACATGATGTCTTATAAGAATTCTCATTCTTCAAAAATAACCTAAAACCCCAAATAGTATCCTGCTCTGGATGGAGATAGCTGCCTTCCCAAGCACATCTTTAGCTTTTAATCTAAAGTACAAGTAAAGTAATGCAAGTTGCACGCCAAAAGAAAAAGCTGACAGCAATGCGAAGTTTGTCCAATATAACTCAGTTAAACATATTTTTACTAAAAACAAAACATTAGTAGATTTTTTGTTTGTTTGTTCTAAATAAATAAAGTGATCTAGTTCCTATAACCAACTAGTTGTGATATTTACAGATCAAACACTGTGACATCGCAGTAGAAGTTGAGTGAAAACATGAACTAGGGTTTCTGTGTTGAAAGACAAAATAATGATTAAAAAGAATAAAGTTTTAAGAAATTTTACAATAAATTTCTATTCCAGTAACATTTGATATGGCTAGTGCTTTTTTTAATGCTTTAAAATTATAGTCAGCCATGTCCTAAGGTTCAGAATAAGTACATCTCCAATCATCAGGAGCAAGACTTTTCATTTACATCATATGTTGATTGTTCAATAGGCACATAGAAGTATAAAAAATAGAACAGTAAAACGTTAGGTGAGATTATTAGGAATAAAAATCAAGTCAGTGCCTATGTGTTATATTTTGCTGTGTATTTTTACTTTCCTTTGTGATGAAGAAACAAAACCAAAACTCAGCCTGATGTCCAAAAAGGTCATAGAGAATGATACAAAGAAAGTGGTAGGAAAAGACAGCTCTACTAATCATGGAATACTGAAGCAAATCCACAGGACAAAAATTCTGACCTCATAAAACAAAACTCTAGTCATTTCCCCTTTGGTTACAGAACCGAGAAATCAGAAACTTACAGAATAACCCCGTCTGTAAGAGCTCCAGAGGTCTCTGGTCCAAACACCTGCTCAAAGCAGAGCCAAATTCAGACAGATCACACGGGGCCTCGACCCCTTCCCACTCCCCACAGGGTCTTAAATACAACAGTATAAATACAATAGCCCAAGGTCCCTGCAGCCAGGGCCACCATCAGTCCACACATCCCCAGCCAGCTCATTAGCAGATGGAGCAGAGCACCTCCCCTGCGCATCCCATCCAAGGCATATCAAGAAACCTCCAACTCTGCTTGCACCCGAAGCGGTTGCCCTTGCAGCAGATGGTTAAACAGTGGTTAAAGCCCCCTGTAGGAATTAGGAAGCTTCCTCCAGCTGTTTGAAGAAACCTTGGTCCACCTAGTCCTTATGGCTCCCATGCTGTGCCCTCCAGCTTCTGCGCTGATCCTGTCCCAGAACGTCTCAGCCAGCTCAGCACCTGCTCCCCAGCACAGCTCCGAGCACCCGAGCTGCTCCTTTGAGCATAAACCCCCCTGTCCTTGTCTCAAAATTCATTCCAAAGCATTCAAAATACAAATTACATTCTACAAATCATATACAAATTAATGCAAAAATTCATGACCGAAGTGGAAGAACGTAACTTTGTTCCATGTCGGCCGAGTGCCGTGATGCAGAGGAGACCCCAGGCCATTCGCTGTACGCCCTGCTTGCAAGCCTGAAGACTTTTCTTTCCTACAGAAAATGACAGCAACCTGAAAGAGGAGGTAAAAATGCTCAAGACAGCCACCCCAGAAACCCTTTGTAGGCACATTTGAATGACTTGCTTTGTTACAGTTGCTAGACTTTTCTCTTTTGTTCCATCCCTGTTGTGGTCTTTCAACATCCAAGTATTATTTAGTTCAGGAGTTTGCCAGATAAAAGATTTTTTTAGAGAAGGTTTTCATTTATGAGCGAGTTGTTCTTGTTGGGACCGTTCCTAGTAGCTAATGTATGTGACTTGTATTATGCAAACCAGAGTAATACATACTTACTTCAAGCATATTTTTTTCTAGTTACTTGCAAGTGGAATTTACCTTTTTTTAAGCTGACAAGTAAACCAAGAAGTAACTCCATACCTTTAGACTATAACAAGAGTCCAAATTCCCTTATATGAGAAAAAGAAGGAGGAATTTTGACTCGTCCTGCACAATTTCGCTGCAAACTTTGTTGTGTGTGATTGCTTCAAAGAGCGAATGTGGGAAAAGAAAATATTTGTGTCATAGTAATGGCCTCATCTATCTGTAGCACTTGACACCGCAGCTGCCAGCTGTATGGATAAATATCATGTTGCAGATAGATTGTGTCTGTGAAGCAGCGAAAATGGAATGTTAATTTGGGCTCAGCCGTGCTAAAACCTGGGAGGGCTCCGAGCATGCTCGGGGTAAGTGAGATCTCCACGAAAGCCTGTGCCTCTCTCTGAGCTGGAAGCTGCCTTAAAGTACTTTAAATTACTAATTTCTCTAACTAGCTTGTCTACTGAGATTAATAGCTATTAGAGAGAGGCATCAATACATATAGATCAAGAAACTGTCTCTTAGAAAATCCTTTTGAGTATTTTGTCCATGTTGCTGGTTTCCTTTTGGCGTTCTTGCTGGCTTCTCCTTTATAGTTTCCCAGAAAGTGTTCCCTGTTCTCATCCGTCCTTTTTACCCCCTTGGAGATGAGGGCCTGAGACGGACACCTTCAGACACTGCACGATACACGTGGTTCTGTTCTCAGCAGCCTCAGCACCCCGTCTCACTGCAGAGAGGGGCAGAGCAGGCTTCAGCTTGCAGCAAGCCCATGGCAGTGCTCAGACTGCCGGATCACGGCAGTGAGGTTTGCTCTGGGGCCGTCAGCAGGTGCTCACCACACACCCATAGAGAGATGACCATCGGAGAGCTCGGTGTCCCTGCACCTGCCCGTCACAGCACCCTGGTGTCCATTTTCAGTCTTGCTTCTACCACCAGCTTGCCCTCTATAGCCCACCGGTGTCCGACTGTTCTTCCATTTGCTGTTACAGCTTTCAAAACCAATGCAGTGGTCGATGCCTTTTCTTCCAACCCGAGTGAAGAGATGGACAACCTGAGCCCAAGAGTTGGACTTGATGATCCTTAAGGGTCCCTTCCAACTCAGGATATTCTATGATTCTATGATTCTAAGATATTTTCCTTTCACTCAGCTGCCTGCACATAAATCTGTGTGATTTTGGGGATAGACCAAAGATAGTATCTACCACATCCAGCAACTGGAGCTCCATCACTGTCGTCAGAGTGTGCTACATCCAGCCCAGCGATGTTTTTCTTGGAGTCATCCACATAAGCAATTTTCTGTGGCTGTGTGAACCAGCATATATCACCCAAACCAAAGAAAGTTCATGGGTTCATGGGGTAAGAAAGTGGGTTCTTGGCCAAACAGAAGGTTAAGTCATAATTGGTGAAGCTACAGTAACATAATTAGGTATCTAAGCCCTCAGAAGTCATAACAATTACTCCAAATTAAGCCAAGAATAAGAGGGTAAGATGCTTGCTCAACAGCTAGAAAAAGAAACCTACTGTCAGAAGGAACCACTGTTGTCATTCTGACGCCCAGCATCTAGTGGAAAAGAAATCAAAGTCATCTCAGCCTCAGTACTTTAATTTCTCATGCTTCCCAACAGCTCTGAGCTTTCCATTCCTCAAGAGTTGGTTCTGCCTAAGTTGCACCTCCTGCTGCACTTTCAGAGACAGAAGCCTGGACCAAGGTGGACATCTGCCTGCTCCAGTATGTCATTTCTAATGTTCTTATCTCCTTTCATAGACAAAACTAAAGCAACTATTACCTGCACACTGGAATATGCAGCCTCAGAAAAGCACTCATATATCAGGACAGGTTCCAGTACGTTGCTGAAACAATTAGAGGAAGAAAAAACAAAAAGAAAAGGAAGAAAGAAAATTGGACTTCCCTCTCTCTCCTCCAGGCTCTGCCACCAATCTGCTGCAGTTGCTTATGCAAACCTCCTCTTCTATCTGTGTTTTCATCAGGACATACGAAATTGCCTCTGACCTTCGGTGAGAAGCTCCCAGATGTTTGTTAAAACCTTGCCTTCATCAAACAAGCTTGCAAAGTTGTTGACTCAGGGCCTTTATTCACCTGAGGTCAGGCACTTAGCTGAGATGTCTGTGTTGAAAGGATACTTGTTCTAGGCTAAATGAGCTCATTTAAATTTTTGGTAAGTTCTGAAAGCATAAGGACTAAATTAGGCTATACAGACCTCAGGAATTATTCATTTGCCTTCACAGGAGTCAGGAGCAAAACCACTGTGAACTTACGTTCCTTGTAAGTGCTCCGGGCTAGATGAGATAAATCTGGTAAGGCTGCATATAACACTTGGGTGAGCTGCGCTCTGAACAGCACCAGGGTACCTGGGCACTGCAAAACCGTGAGTCCTTAGAATAAATATCCTACCACAAAAAAAAACAGAGCAGTAATGGTGAAGGAGAGTAAGAAATAGCATTGAAATCTACACTGTGGTTATGAGCAAGTCCTTCCCGAAGTGTTGTGGTACAGTCCTTTCTATTGTCTGTGCTGCTTTTAAATCACTTCTGTCAAGCCAAGTAAAGAAAGAGACTTTGCTCTCAGGTTACAGACAGGGAATATCCCTGTTGTCAGTCAGCTGTTACAGAACTACAAGCAAGCAGTGTTAATTATCTAATATCGAGGCACTTTTTTTTTTTTTTACTTCTAAGTAATTTTCCATCCTATTAGTTTTTATATCAGAAGCCATGCAGAACGGGGGCTGTAGGCTCTATTTATCTTTTGCACACTGGTACAGTTCGAGTTTCTCCAAATGCAGACCCGAATAAAATCTTAATATCCCCGTTAATTTGTCTCCGATCTGAAAATTGGACTCGAAATAGTTTGCAGAATCTCTTCCACACAGGTCTTTTGTTTTAATTGAACTTTTCTTTTTCCCATAGGAAAGCTAATTTAGTATGACTTGCCAATAGGAAAATTGAAATTCTTTGGCTAATTAATTTTTGTACCTGAAACTGAATATAGCTGACATTTTCTCTTTTTTTTTTTTACCAGATTTTAATACCTCTCTCTCAAAAACTCAATCCTTGGCCTATGGAGCCAAGGAAAAGTTGGAAAAGTTACAAAAGTTTTTGGGATTTAGGAGTTTTCTCAGGGGTTACTTTGCAGGGTCATGGAAGGTTTTAACCTCTACAGAGGTGGTAGCTAAAATACATGCGAAGTCTGGAGCCAGCGTGAGCTCCTCTTACAGGAAGGTTGTGGAATAAGACGTGAACCCGTGGAATTCTCAACCTCACTTCCACCAGAAAAAAACCTGGAGACGTGTTGAAGCCAACTTTCACAGCAGAGATGAGATGCCCTTGCAGTTTGATTAGGTAAACCCATAAGAGCCAAAAGAAATTACAACCTACAGGGGTAAATTTCACCCTGGGAGTACCACTGAAGATGAATGTGATTTCAAGCACCAGGACTGCTGCTGGGCTTGGGCATTTATACTAAAATGTTGGCATTGCATCAAGATAGTCTTCAGACATTTCTCCTGCTATTTTCCTCAATCTACAACTTTCCATTTAAATGCTACCACTCCTTTAGCACTCCAAAATCACCCAAACTTTTACTCTAACGGTTATAAATATTTCCAACAATTCTACATCTTTTAGCAAGTGTTTGGATTTTTGCCTAGCTGATGGAATAATATCTTACTGAGCCGTACTTGCCAATGGCAGAGTTAGGATCAGCCCCAGTAATTGCAGCAAGACCTGTAATAAATTTAACCCAATTACATTACGCATACAAATGCTTCTGTGCAATGCCCAGCATACAAAAGAGATCACATTTCGTGCCCGGGTTGGACACTTTGTTCTGCAACAGAACAGAGAGTTGGGGCTGAAGGCTGCCTCCGACCACAGGGACCCTCCGGTGTGCGTTCAGCAGCCTCTGCCTGCCTGCCTGGTTTGCTTTCCTTCACACACCATGCAGGAGCCAGCGAGGACAATATAGGGAAACACCATACCCTAAGGCAGAGGGTATTGTTTGTCCTACACAGTTCTGGAAGCTGAAAGTTCACTGTTATTTCTGTTCCCTTTCCCTTCGTGTTTGTATGTCTTTCTACACCTCTGGGGATTTGGCTGGAGGCTTCGAAGAATTAATCCAAAACTCCCAAAGACACAAAGAAGCAGCCCCTGAACTCCCAACAGGGATGCTGTACTGCACACTGGCTCAGTTCCCTGTTTCTGGTTGCTTATGACTTTCTGACCCGTCATACCTTCATCCCACACGTTTTGAGAATATGGTCGTGGAAACTCCAGCATCACAAGGTGTACACGTTAACACTGCTCTGGCCAGACGCTGAAGTCATCTGTGTGTAACACCATGAAAAAAAAGTCTCAGGTGTAGGTTTTAAGAAGCACTAACACATACTTGAGCCTTTTGAACATGCAGAGCTGAGGGCAAGCCCTCGGGACACAGGTGGGCAGGGCGGGCTTTGCAGGGCTCGGCAGTTCCTCCCGCAGACACCGGTCCCGTAGGAGCAGCCCCTCTGGAGCCTGTGCGCTTTGAGCCGTCCCCGTACCAGACTCAGCTGCCTGGAAGGTGATGCAGACAAGACACGACAGCGACGGGCTTAGATTTCTTGAAATGCGAAATTAAAGAAAGAGCAGGTGTCTGCTGTGTCTAGGCTTGCAGATGCCTCAGCTATGTGGGGAAGTGTCAGCAGCGCGCTCGCATTGATCTGGGTTTGGCTAGCAATGCGCTCCCGACGTTCGGAAGGAGGGAGCAGTCCTCTGTACATGCCCGAACACCCATCACCCTCACAGCACCGCTCTCCCCTTCATCTCACCTTCCTTTGAAGGCTTGTTTTCTCCATCACACAGCCTCGGTAGAGACCCCAACCCAACCCAAGCATTGCCACAAACGAGTTCTGATCACCAGCAAGCCAAAGCACTCACCGAACCCATTTTTTAAACTTCTTTCCCGATTTGGGAGCTCTATTTATTCATCTGAATGTGGATATGGAAAACATACAAAGAATCGTATTTATGCAACTCGGGATGTTTGAAGCAGCAACAGATAAATATGACTTCTTCAACTCCGGTCTTCACATTTTTAAATGGTCTTTTCACATGCACGTGTCTGAGCGAGAGAAATGCCACATTTTATAGGAGCATCCTGTGTAGGGAACTGCATGCAAAGTGCCTCGGTGGTTGTGCCCGCAAACGTGCACTGCAACCAATGAAGCACCGCATCTGTTGTGGTTTCACATGAAACGCTCACCCATAAATTATCATGTTTCTCAGTCATTCTGCTGAAGTAAAGACGCCTTTCTGAGTCGAAGCGGTATCATATGGCCGGTACTGCGGGAAATAATTACATTTACATTTATTAAAGTATTGCATTCACGATGTCCTGGCCAAAAGGCATCTTTCAAGACATAACATCTTATGATACAAAATACAAATATTTAATGAAAATGGGAAGGGAAGTTTAGGGGTTATTTTTTCTTCTAATTAATGACCCATCCAACAGCCCAAGTGCCTCACAGGAACTGTGAACCGCATCCAGGCCTCACTCGGGTGCGGATACATTATGGTAATAATGGAAGCTCTGCTGGATTTGGTTTTGAAAGGAGTCTTTTGGGCAAAACATAAATATTTTGTGAATTCTGCATAACCGAACGAAGCGTTTCATGTCACACGGGACGTGTAAAGGAAAAGAAGATGGCCTGAATAATGGAGAGACAGAAACATTGAGAAGAAAAAAGAGACTAACAGCCTAGGGAAAGGTGTTTACTCCCTTCCTGTATTCATCTTCTCTTCAAGCTTTCCTCCCGTCCCTAGGAAGGCTACACATTTTCTCTATTTAAACACGCCACTTGAAATGTTTCCATCCTCGCACGGGTCCGGAGCTCGTGCCGTGCACCAACCATCGGCCAAGTCACCAGCTTTGAGGAAGGCTACGTGCCAAGGGAAAGGGCTGGGGCTAAGCTGTGCTTGTACGTATGAGGGTATACTTGAAATTGGGGTTGATGGTGGAGAGGTGATGGAGGCAAGGATCCTTGACAGCACGGAAGGGCTACTGAGCACAGCGAAAAGCAAACCGAGCAGTGCTGCGAAGCGCCAGCATTATGCCCGTACGGATGGTCTAATAGTGGAAAAATGAGGTCTCTCTGCTCAGCTCTAACCAAAACCGAGGTGGCCTTGTTTTTGAGGTTTAGTTTTCAAGAAACATTCATCAAGCGGTGCGTCATGTGCGAGCCATAAATCAGCGAGGCTCTGCTGAGTAATTTTCTTTTAATTACTTGAAAAGCAAAACCTGTAGAGGTGTATGGGTGACTCTTTCTTTTTTAACAAGACACTGTTTTTCTGTTTATGTTTTTATCTTGGTCAGAAGCCTGGTGGTTTTTACGTGTGTTTGTGGACCTTATGAATAACCAGTAATACATAGTTGGACGCCTATAATTCAACAGTAGCACAGGATCCTGTCACTGCTCTGCCTGAGTAATACTTTAACATGCAGCAGAGCGATGCTTCTGCTATTTTCTGACCTGCGAGGGGAAGAAGTGACACCTAAGGCTATGTCTACATTATTTATACCACTTTGATAGATTAAATCTTAACCACAAGGATGAGCTTTTAAAACATGCCCGAAAATGTTTAAAGATTCCACAGGTGCTCTTCCTGAGTGCAAACAAAGGCTTCTCTTTGTAGTACGAAAACAAAATTAAAATGTAACAAAGTCCTGGGAGCTATACTTTCTGCTTAAAACAACTCCTTGACTGGACATGTTGGATTTATTTATTTTCAACTGACGTATTCTTGGAGCTCACAAGAGTGAGAGGTGTATATATATATACACATGCGTGCGGGCATGTGTGTGTCTACATGTATATACATATGGATGCATATCTTTATGTGTCTATATATGTAGATATATTTGAGAGGTATTTCAGTGATCCAGTCAGACTATTTGCTCTGATACCCTTTTTTTTCTCCGTGTGAGAGTGTCCTTGAAGACGCTGGATTCTAATATGAGAAATTATTTTCTTTTTTAGCAACATTCCCTGCAGTTAATAATAGCCACCATAGAAAATGCTAATAAAAGAGGGAGATTGATAAAGGCCTTCACTAATAATGAATTAACCCTGGTGCATCTGCTTTAATTTTTAAGTATGCAGAAATCTGAAAACAAGCAGCACTTTTCACAGAACCTCTCGTCTAGAGAAGAATAGATGGTACTTTCATTTCAGACCTCTCATGACATAGCTCTGCAAATTTCAGTCTCAGAACCAAACACGGTATCAGCAAAGACTCAACAGCACCACTACATGAACAAAATACTCCTAAAATAGTATAAAATATAGCTCACAGGTGAATATACAGCACAGAGCTACCCAGACAGCATTTTTTGTATTCATTTCTATATGTCTACAACATATGTGTTTCCCCCACATCCCTCATTTCAGAAGGGATTCAGTCCTGGAGGAAAGGCTCCAATGAAGGTATTCCTCCGTCATAAATCTCTTCTTCCAAACCATCCACGATGTCCCTTGTCGCTAGAGATCATGACAACACAGCATGCTGCCCATTGATTTAATGGCTTATAAATTTTTGTCAAAACATTAATGGACTGCATTTCTCTGACTACATTAGTTCACAGCGTAAAACCATCTGCAGACTCCAAGTTTCTGAAATATAGCTGGAAACAAAGTAAATCAGCCCATTTGAAATTTCGGGACATTTCCTACGCTGTCAGAAATACGTAAAATAAGAAATGAGATGTTGCAAGGTCCTCGTGCAGGACCGTGAAGCTAACAGACAGATGAACGTGACCATCCAAATTCTGATTTATTCAAATATATTTCTTAAGCATTGCTGACGTTATTTGTACGTGTGGGGTTTTCAGTCATAGTGGCAAAAATGGTTGTGATTATTTCATGTTTAGAGCAGGAGCACAACTTCTGCCACTTATGGCCACGGGCTACAGCAGCAATGGAGAACGCAACTATATAGTAAAAATGTTCTGAATTGTGAACTTCCACTGGTTCTTCAGAATAGTGGATTTCCTAATTTCCACAACCATATCAAGCATTCATGTCGTGGCTCTCACAGCAGCGTAAGCAATTAGGTGACAAGAAGATGAGGCTGATGGAACAACTTCTGCGACACAAGTTCCATCGCTACAAATGGCTCTGGACTGCCCTTGCCAGATCTCAAGCCCAGCTTTAATAGAAAAATAACCAGAATATATTAAGCTTTTTATTAAGTGTAGCTATCATGCCATTGACATTGATTCTGTTTCTTATTCTTCGGCTATTTAATAATTTCCAAATCTGGAGGCAAGCAAGAATTAAAAGATTAAAAACTTATGAACTATCTCTGAATTTGCCATTAGAGCTAAAACAGTCTGAAACAAATTATCTGGCAACTAGCGCCACAGATAACAATGGTTTTGCAGGAGCAGAATTTGGTCCTTGAGTTTTCAGCTGAAGACAGATGCTGAGTTCCATTAAAGTCAGTAAAAGCTCAAGTAGAAGGAAGATCAGAAAATGTGCTTTATTCCGATCACTGTAACCTAAGGATGATCACTGGCTTTTCTTTCCTTCTGCCTCCACGACAAAGAACAAAAGGCCAGAATTTTAGGACTCATTTCAGCATAAAATTGCTTTAAAATGTCCTTTCTGAAATAGGTTCCTTCCTTCTAATTCCCAAGGAGTTCATAGCTGTATTTTTAGAAAGGCAATTTGGAATTTAACAAATACAGATACTTGGAAATGTCTTTGTGCTTTCTTACTTTCACAAAAAAGACATTAAGGTCATTTTTTTTTTTTTTTTCAAAAGTGGAGATTGCTTTTGAGTGGTTGTAACCATGGCTACCAAATTTGGACCCAAATAAAACTTGAAACCGGAACCTGGGAAGCCATATATAATGCACACGATTCGATCCACAAAAACTGGGACTCAGAATTGTGGAGAACCTTCCCAGATGCGCTCCCAAAGTGCTCCCAAAGACAGGAGACCTGCGCTGTCTCCATCACGTTCATTAACAGACCTGGCAGCCCGTTTGGCAGCATCCATTCCAACGTCGCCGTCATTTCTTGTGCTCGAGGTGAGGCTTCGCTGACCATTCCCGCCGCCTGTCCTTGGTTTGCTCTCAGCTTGTTCACCCCTCAGCAGAGGGACCGTGAGCTTCGGGAAGGGGGATTCTGGTTCGCTGACTTCAAACCAAGAAATGTAAAATGAGAAAATCCCATTTCATGCGATTTATTCGGCCAAAAAGGCACACTGTCCTCACACACATTGTTCAGTAGGCTTGCCTCTTATTTCCAAAGGATTTTTCTGTTGCAGAACTCAAGACTCCTCAAAGTTTGAGAAAGACCAAGACTGAAAGGACTAACGGGGGTGGGTTGACAGGTGTATTCATTCTCAAAGAGTGATGGCACTGCTTTAAATATTTAATGCACTGAAAAATATATGGAAAGGAAAATAATGTGAAGCTGGCTTTGGCGTGATGGCATAACACCGCATTTTCTGCATCTATCTATGCTGCAGCCACATTATACAGAACTGTGAAAAAGAAAATGGCAAATTTCTAATCAGTTATCATGGTGCTATCAGCTTAAAAAAAAATTGATCATTTCTTTTTCATTATTTTTTTTTTTTCATTTTTTCCAACGCAATCAATAAGCAAGCCCTGGCTATCAATCTCCATGCTACGTAGCCATATTTTATTTTCAAGCCGATAGCTTCACATGATGAATTATGGTCATTAGGGAGCATGGTAGTGTGTTACTGTAGCTTCAGCAGCGCTCTGCGTGTTGCTGACAGAATAAAGTGGGAGAGTTTGCTTATTCTTATTGTCTGCATTCGAGATGTAAGTGTTACCCCAAGCATGCCCCACTCTCGGCAGCTCATCAGAGCCAAATGTATTTTTTTTTCCGAGCATTTGAAATGGCATTTCAAGGTTATTTCCCCAATAAATATCTTGCACTCGCGACGTGCAGCTTTGTGCTCAAATGTTTGGCTAGCTAACTATTTATGTTAGCAAAATGTGGGGGGGAAAATCATCCCAAGCATTTATCTGCTACCCAGGTACGTTAAAATGTCCACAAAGGCAGCATCGTGACTGCAGAACGGATTGTAACAAGGCACCTGTGGCTTAGAAAGTGAGCCAAACAATACTCTTAGTAAATAATTATGCACAGAGTGTAATAGAAGTCATCTCGGCAACACCGAGCTCCTGAGCTACACGGCTTAACAAGCTGCCAAAAGTCTGAGCCGAACTAGTAGAAGTGACTCTGTGTGCCAGTAAAACTGAACAGCTTTACTGTCTCCGAGACCTTTCTTCTAAATCTTTTCTGAGTAAAAGCTTTTTCGCTCCCGCCCTTGTAACAGCCAACATAAAAGCAAGGCATCTTCAGACGGATCGAGGGGCTAGAAATTAAAATAGGTCTCTCCTATGCCTTTAATGTCACCCCAAAATGCCCTGGTAGGAAGCACACTTGAAGGGCAGACGCTGGAAATGGGTTTTGATGCTGGCGAATTCAGTCTTTGGAGGCGCTGGCTCGGCAGGGGGGGGGCAGCCCGGGCAGGGGAGAGGGATAAAAGCCCCAGTGTGAAGCCTGGGAAGAACAGAGTGAAGGCTCCAGAAGTGGAGAAAATGAGGGAAGGGAAAGAAAACGGCCCGGCCTCCCTTTTAGTTATGAGTGGTCCTGAGTTGAGACTGGAACTGCATTAGGGGAAGAAGCTTCCACTGCCCAACTGAATGGGCTTCACGGATGTACCCGGACACTGCTCTGTGCTCCTGGGTCTGCTCATGCAGAGCGTGTCCGCAGCTGCCAGAGGTGACAGCTGCAGTCTGAGCACACGCTGCTTAGTTAATTTATATTTACCGTATACCTGGAAGACAGATCGGTAGCCCCAGGTCTTGTAAAATCATGCAACAAACACGAGCTTTGAAACCATCCCCTAAATTTTTGCTGTTAGCTACACCAGTGCTCTGTTCTGGTCCAGACCCTGCCCGGTGACGGCCCTGGAGTGAAGGGGGCAGAGGTGGTCAGAGTGGCGTGCAGCCTTTCTGCAGATGGCCTCGTGCAAGCAGGGGTCGTGTTCAAAGGGACCCCCATCCTGGGGGCCCAAAGGGGTCGGATCCTGCTAGTCCACGGGGCTGTGTCTGCAGGGGCTGCCTTTGGGGAGCACTTCCTAGTGGCAAGAGCAAACGAGCAGCACTCCCAGATGAACAGACAGCAAAAAAATTACTTATCTCCAGGTAAACCTCTGTGGCATCACAAACCTTCTAGCAGCATACAGTATCTATCCAAAGCACTCATGGAGTGTCATAAATGAAGAGTGTCATGTATCAGCATCGTAGCTGAGAGAACTTTTTCAACATGAATAATAAAAAGTTCATTGATTTGATTTGACTGATTGTAGTTCTTACAGAAGTGACTCTCAGATTTCTATCTGCTAGTCAAAGGAAGGACAATAAAGCCTGATTCAATTATTTGCAATACATAAGCTAAGATCTAAATATTTTTTTTAATTTCAAGTGTATTCTCATCTGCCCTATTGAATCCCTAAGTGAGCATTTGGGCTCTCCATCTTCTTTAAGGTAGGCTATGTTATAACCTTTTATTATATCAGCGGGTTATATTACAACCTACCAAGTTAGGTTAAATAATATACCTGTAAATTTAAAAGGGGAAAATAAAAAGCATAGTATTTAGGTATAATATGTACAAATATTGTTTTCACATTTGACATAATGGATAGCCAATATCTACAATAACCCATACATGGCCAAAATACCTAGTGAACTTACAAAAGCCAAGTAACCTTGCCCCATCCCTGCCTAAAAACGTTTAACACCTCCAGCACATTTGCATTCCCTGACTCCGGTAAGAGCCAGGCTAGAACAGGCTGCAGATCTCAGCACACAACCCCAGTACTTCGTGCTTTTCTATCTAGCTCAATATGCAACTAGTTAGGAAGATAGAAATAACACAGCACCTGTCAGTCATTGCAATAATCTCGTCTCCTTTTTCCCTTTACATCTTCCAGCTCCGTGCCGTGACCCACCTGTCTGTCCCTGGGCCACAGCTCTGCTCTTGGCACTCCGAAACCTGCTGCACCCAGCACTGATGATTTCTACAAGAAGCAGAATTGTGCTCAGCTCTAATACAGGCCAGCATTAAGATCACCCCTGCTAAAGATCCTTGCTGCATTTACGCAGCAACTGATCTAAGCCTATGGCACATTTTTTTCATTACATGCAAGCTGCCATCTTGTAAGGAAGGAAGAATAAACATATGGATATGAAATATGTTGGAATAATCCCTTTCTGCACTGATACATCGCTGTCTGTATAGACATCAGAGAACACATAATATCTAGCTTTGTACATGTTGTGATATTTCACACCGCCTCCCATTTCACATGGAAAAGGCATTTGACTTTGTCTAATACAAGCTCAATTTCTCCTACATTTACCACCAAGAAGAATCCAACTACAGAAAAAAGTCTCACTTATTTCAGAAAAGATATATATATATATAAATTTAAGGTATGAGTTGTTAAAAGAGCATCAGCATTACAAACTAATGAAAATAAAGACCCCATGACCAGCTTAAGTGCACAGTTCACCATTTTTTCAAGGGAACGAGAAAAAAAAAATCTATTGTGCAGCAGCTAAAAGCTGTTGAATATTTACAGATTTAAGCCATGAACGGTTCAGAATTAAATTTATTTTTTATTAAAAGCCACCAAAACATAAATAAGCAGGACGTTAAGGAAAGCTTTTCTGCTTTGCCTTGTAAAGAACATACGGAGCCAAATAAATACCAAACAACAACATACAAATTTTTATCCTAAGTGATTCGGATATCCAGACAGGAAAGAATCTGAGGAGAGGGAGAAAAGAAGTAAATGAGGAGCAAAGACATTTGTTCTCTTGTATGATTAATAAGCAAATGATATATCACCACTCTTCCAGTTCAGAAGCATATCTGGTCTTTTTGGGAATCTATCTTAGCACGCCAAGTAGCTGCCAAGACTGCCATACTCTCCATGAGGATGATTAAACTGATCAAAATATTGTTATGTGAAAAATGATTAAGTCAAAGGATAATGAATCTCCAGACTTTGATTAGTCTGAAAAACCTTAAAGTCAGCAGTGTGGACCACGCTCGGGATGAGGCTGGGCGGAGCAGAGATGACACGGACGAGGGCT
Organism: Heteronetta atricapilla; assembly: GCA_011075105.1. Lineage (NCBI taxonomy): Eukaryota > Metazoa > Chordata > Aves > Anseriformes > Anatidae > Heteronetta > Heteronetta atricapilla. Next base: position 36,463,611 of record CM021737.1, read on the forward strand.
CATAAAAACAGGGCTGCCCTGCAGAGCTCTGCCACTTTGTAGCTGGAACCCTTTCTGCTTTCTTCCTATTTATTCTGTTTTCGCTGAGTTAACATGGATACAGATCAAAAAATAAAATAAAAAATAAAAATCTTGTGTGAAAACCTACCCCAGCACCTGAGTGGTTTCATAGCATCTAATTACCACCAAGAGTTGGATCTGCACTCGCTGTGCCCCACGCCTGGAAGGAGGAAGTCACGAATTTTAGTCACCGTTCTGCCCACACCGCACGGTATGAGTGTGGCACATCCAGCTTCACTGCTTACCTCACCTTTTCGCGCGTGAAAAATGGATAAGATCTGCTGGCATCACAAAGGCCTCACTTTAATTAATTACATCGTCTCACAATGCTAACGCTATTATTGAAGTACAGGTCTTCCACACTAATGAGCACCCTGGAAACGTATGCAATTAAATGGTTAGATATTGGAGATACTTAATGTCGTCAGATGTCTTAATGAAAAATATAGAAGTTTTGAGTCATACCTTGACCTGGGTGTGATTTCATTAATTACAGCAAACTCTTGTGAGAGCCACGGAGAAGTGCAGCAGGAGCTCAGCTCTCAATCTGATAATCCTCCTAGCCAAGGGATGGCCAGAGCCAGCTTCTGAAGCAATGCTGATCAAGAAGCAAAGCAATGCCCATGCGTAACATTCTCAGTATGTGTGGGGCAATACTTCAACTGGATTTCAACAAGAGACTAAAGCAAAACTTTGTCATTTATGGGTAACTTGGAAATAGATGCAAAAATGTCACCTGTTTCCCTTTCGTGTTTGAGCATTCCCCAGGACTGCCCTGTCTTTAGCGGGATTTCAAAGCAAGAAATCTTCCAGAGTTACCAGTACCGCATTTTGATCTTTAAATACTATCCTTAAAAAACAAAATCCTCCAAACCTACATTTATAGGCTTATTTTCATGATGACAGTTTCGCTACATTTGTTGAATTGTAAACCATGTAAAGCTCAGCAATAAAACGTCTGCAATCTGTAGCGGTAATGGGAGGCATGTCTCATAAACAAGATAAGTTGTTTCTTGCCAATATTGTTACACTTCATAAATACGAACTCAAGTCTGTTTTGCGTTTCCTAGATCAGTAGCAGACTTTTATTTTAATTAAACACAACATATAAAATATTCATTTAAAAAACAAACATCATTGTTTTAAAGACATTATACTAAATTAAATTATAGTGCCTTTGCCATAAAGTTCTTGCACGAAAGAATACTTCTGAATTCTGAGTGGATTGAGACAGCACAAGCGTCCATCAAAAACCTGCAGTTGGAAGATGGTAGCTGTCCTATGAATAAATAAACTATTTATATTTCCTGATAACATAAGTGCTTATATAAACTCGCTCCAATTCCCAAAGACTACTCATTTCGGCTGTGGTTGTAATTAAGGAACAATATCACATGCCCGCAAAGAAGATGGTGCCAGTCCCATTTTGTGCAGCAGAACTACTAAGTGTTTCGCTTCACGCTGACATAATTTATAGCCTCATTTCATTAGACTAATGTTGGGTATCTTTGATAGAGTCATCTTTGACAGTCTCTATCCCAAAAGTACATTAGTTCTGGAAATCTACATTCTGGGTACAGACTGATCAAGATCCCTGAACATGTTCACAAAATACATCAGATTGAACCCCATTCAATAAAAATGTTATTTCTAGTTAAGTAACACAAATCCCCAGAATCTCAGAACGGTTGAGGTTGGAAGGGACCTCTGGGAGTCATCTGGTCCTGGTCCAATCCCCCTGTCAAGCAAGGACACCTAGAGCACGTTGCCCAGCTTCTGCATTTGTCATGGAACCTGAACACAAAACAGAGGAGCCTCAGAGACGGTATTAATTACAGAAATGAAGGGTTTTTTTAAATTGTCAGTGAAGAGGAAGTTTAGGAATTGAGAAGAAACTATGAAGACCTGAATACTTATGCTATAGCACCTGTAACCTATGACCACGGCCTGGTAGGCAGTGTCTAGCTACAAAAGGTGTCCTGTGTGGCCACCATGGGAAAATGTGTCACTCAGTTATAAATCTATGAAAATAGTCAGCACCAGGAATTCAGTGGGTCCCAGGAACAGGCAGGCATTTACTTCAGAAGCTCCTTAGCTGATAGCAACAGTGCAGTTGCATCACATCACCTTTCTGTGCCTTAAAATAATAGTTTTTAAATAACTGATATCACTCAATTATGGTTTTAGGTGTTACACATTACTACATTGCCTTTTTTGTTACTAAAGCCATTTAAACGGATTTCAGAAAGTATACTTGGGCTTTCGGCAGCTGTACTGAATTCATCATTTGCTCAGGTTACTGCCTGAAATGGGTCTGAAAAACAGACCAGCAGCCAGAGGTTGTTCCAGACTGGTCAAAGCTTTATGTTGACTTAATTCCATCCTTCTGCTCCAGGATGGAACTGGAAGGAAAAGAAGAGGCAAGAAGTAGCATTAATCTACTGCTAAGATTTCTGGCTTCTGTGGTACTTCAGAAGCGTAGAAGTATCATGACATAGGAGGAAAAACTGAAATCTTGAGATGTGCCTGTCTCTTGGGTAGCTGAAAAATAAGATGTGCCTCACGTTCTCAGAAGAGGAATCCAAAATGGGCAGAGAGGTGCAAGTAATGCTACCAGTACTTGGGAAAGGAAGTCCTCAACCAGCCCCAGATTCAAGAAGATGAAGGAAAGATTTAACAAAATCCCTGTAAAGCTATACAGCCCGGAACCTTGTGTAGTCCTGGACTCCTCCAGCTTGCACGCAAGACCTGTGAACTATTTTTTGATAGTAAAACAAACCTAAGCTTCAGTGGACTGAATAGGAAGCACATTCCCAACTGGATCTTCACAGCCTTTCTTTCTGAGGACACCCTTCTGCAAAATTTGCCATGTTTCAAGCCTTAACCCCACCTTTTTCACAAGAAGATGAATAAGGAAATGCATAAAACCCCAACTGTCCCCTTTACGTCTGATGGCTGATAACACTGTTACATTCATATCACACAACCATATGTGCTACAGGAGCATGAAACATTCTTTCCTTCATATGCTCATCCACCACATGATTCATCTCAGCTCATTTTATTTTCGTTTTGTAATCTCAGAAGTCTTCATAACTGTTTCTAGTGAGCAAGGTCATGGTTCTTCATTTCCTTTCGAAACCCCTTTCCTTTCAGCTTTCCTACTATTTTCCGTGCATGAACTGTTTTCATTAAAAAGTGGACCTGACAATTGCAGTTTGGCAGCAGGTTTGATGCCTTTAGTTCACACAGACTTTCCCCAACCCCTTAATTTGGCAGGGCATATGCTTTTATTCCAAATTGCCGTTTGTACTCGTATTGATTCATTACACGCAGATATGCTGTAAGAGTGAGGTCATTTTAGAGGGTTTCGGGTTTTATAATATTGTAGCATTCCTAAATTAAATACCCAGTTATAAAAGGCAAACCCTGCTTACATTCTTAGTTGATTTACATTAAAATAAACATGAGAACTTACATAAATGAAGCTACATTAATAAATAGCTGGCACTAATCAGACCAAAACCCAACTATTGCACAAGACAAGGTTGGAGAGAAGGGGTTAAGTACAATTCCAGATTGCGAAGGAATCTGTGAAGCAGGAGTCCTCCCTGTCACCTATATTTAAGCTTATCAAGAAGCAACTTCACTCCTGGCACAAATGCTTCAAGCTCCCCAAGGAAGGCTGGAATAAGTCGGATAAGTATTTACTGAACTCGTTTGGTCAGTGCTTCTTGTTAGCCCGAGTTATCAGTGTTGACGTATTAACCATGCAGCCATTTATTTTTATAAAAGTGCAGAAGATAGAATTAAATAATTAAAACTTAGAATTAAATGAGACTCTTGCTCAATATATCAACGAGCTGGTCAGCTACTGCCCTTTATATGGATTCCCAGTGTAGGCCTGTTCCCTGATCAGTATTTTCCTCTAATGAAAACTTTCAGTGTTTCCAGATTTTGAGATAAGAATGGTAAAAATCTTGAAAATAGCTCGCAAACCTTGCTGGCCCTGGAAAAAAAAAACCAGACACGCCAGCTCACTTTGCCCTTCACCGGGTGAGAGGTGAATCATGTTTTCTCTCCCCTCCTTTGCAAGGTGTCTGGTGTTGATGGAGGTTGATCTGTACTTTCATGTGACCGCACGTCCATCAGCAAGGCAGTATCAAACTTGGCTTTGGCCGAGAAACGCAGAATTTCAAGCCTGGCAGCTCCAAAGAGGCACTAAGATGTCGCAACACGAAGCGGCTGAATGCCTCATACATCTGCACATTTTTTTCATCTCACAGAGCTTTGCAAAGTCACCACCTTCTCTAATAAAAGTCTGAACAAAAGCTGGGGTTCTTAAAGCAAAGATTTGGGTTGCTTTGGAAGACATTTTGTACCGCTGAAGTTCTCCCCTTCCCCTAAGCAAATACGATCTCCCCCAGTTTCTCAGCCTCAGATGCCGAGCCTTTTCCACGCTAACCAGAGAAGTCTGTTCCTTGATTGGATATCATGTTCTTTGCAAGCCGTAAATATTTGCATCATGTGAAAGAAGTGACTCACCGAAGAGATGTAATTACAGCGTAAGCTGAGAGGACTATTGTTTATGTAGCCAAATGTAGCTCAGATGCAATGCCTCTGCTGCGCTGACCGTGGCCACCACCTCCTCGACTCGGGTCCCCGGCACAGCGAGCGTTTGGACAGGTTCGGGTCCCCTGCTGCCCTCGCTGCACAGTTTGACATTTGTTTTGTTGTAGCCTAAAGTAAAACGCCTGCTGAAGCCACCGAGATGTGTGCAAGGGCCTGACATGTGGCTTGACGGGACCTAAGAGAAGCCCGTCTGAAAGCACCTCTTCCGTACACAGACCATGGCAATTTTCACTTCATTTTACAATACCAGAGGCGCAGTCACACCACGTTGTAGATAAGACGCATACTGCCAGTCCCAGTGTTAACAAAGTGGAGCAACGTGTCAGCAGAAGGGCTCCACCGGCTGCGGGGCGGCTGTCCCACACGGGCTGACACAGCCCGGGGTGAGGGTAACACCTTCGCTAAAGGAGTTTTGGCAGACATCTGCCACGGAAACGCTACAGAGCCTTCAATTTTCCCTGTGCAGTCCAGCAGCATTGTGTTTATGCTGATATAATCCAATTGGAATAAATTGCTTTTTTTTTTTTTCAGTGACTATTATTTGTCTTGAGTGGCTGCGAACTATGTTTTTGCCGATCTGAATGGATTGCTATTCTAAATAACAACTGCATTACCTTTGGTATTTTGATTAGCACGGCAAGGGCCTTGAGCTGCTTATTTTATAAACATTCAGACAGCGTTTTTGTTCAAAGGCTTTATCATAACATTTTCATAAGCTACGTTTTGCCTAGCATTTAGAAAATTCAGAATGTCGTACCAAGATTGACACCAATACTAGAACACAATCAGCAGCGAAAAACACAGAGTTTCCCCCATTTTACAGATGGGAATGCCAGCAATACACTGAACGACTTCTACTTAACCACACATAGAGTTGTTAGCAGAACGTATATAACAATTACTTCTGTAGAAATTAAGGATATAATAGGGAATATACAAAGCATCTACATGAACTCAAGCGTGTTCGTAATTACTGTGATGACTCAAGGAACGTTTCAGCAGGTGTAGAACCAGAGTCACACCTACTGAATAGGAAAGGGAATATGAAAATGACTTTTTATTATCATACTAGTTAGGCAAACAGCCATTTAGAAAAATATACACTAAAATTTTCTGCCCCGATAAATACTTTCTAACATATTAACTATTATTAAAATGCCTAAGCAAATCCCCAGGTACCTTTATTTTTTCCTAACCAGGTATGATATGCCTCAAACGTGCTGCACAATCCTAATAAACGGTTACATACCTTCTGTTACACACATATTAAAGCAAAGAGCCCACAACAGGCGGTATCCAGGCGTAGGGTTCTGTGTACATACCAGGGGAGTGAAATTGTGCGCCTCACGAAGGCTTCACGGCAGTTAGGAACGATGAAAAACTCTGGCAGGGTTCAAGGGGGGATCCCTGGAGCCAGTAATTCTCTGCAGAGGTAGGATCAAGGAGCACTGCTGATATTTTTCAGCTGGACCGAAGTCTCCATTCAGCAACGTTTTCCAAAGTTAAAAAATTTACTTCCATCGATTCTAAATATATGGAGAGCTAAATATAGTAAACCTCAACTTGAAAAATCACGGCTAAAGCTAACATACACTCAGTCTCGGTCTGCACACCAGCTGTGGGTAAAAATGTGCTGAAAAGTAGAACATTTTGTCTCTTTTCATTTATCAAACATTCAGTTGCAAACACACAGTCATCTGTTTAAGAAGAGCTGAGAATCTGTTAAAATTATTCATTTGATGGTTTTGTGAATTTAAATCACAATTTTCTCTAGAATTTAAGTTCTCAGGTAACTTTTTGTGGATAACACTTTCAGTCAAAAACTTTGGTTGCTGGAGGTCTTTTTTTTTAATCTAATAGACATTTTGGTGATTTTTTATTTATTTGTTCAAATAAGCAATTAATAGGCAAGGTCGTCTTGCAAGATAGTTGTAAAACATGCCTGCATCATGCCTGCAGGTTAAAGAATCAACCTAGTTGTTAGTGCAAATTCAAATATAATTTATTTTATTTAATATTATCACATGAGACTGGCCCAAATCATAGCTAGTGTGGATTGCAGCGTATTGTCAGTCCATCGAGACTTTGGCATTAGTTTGTAGGACTAATTAAATCCCAAAGTGATGAGGAATAAGGTGGCAGAACCCAGGCAGGCTCCAGATTAAAGGTTTAACTAGACCTATGACTTTACTTCTGTTCAAGCCTGTAAGAACAATAAAGGGTGATTTGGGGGTCCATTGAACCCGTGGTTCTTTATAAATCAAATACAATTTCCAATGTCTAGAACACAGATATCTATATCTGAGCTAATTCTTTCCAGTATCTCTAAGGCCAACAGAAAGAAGTCTGTTTTCTTTTCCTCCTCAAATGCCCCTACTGTCTCGCTGGCTCACCCCTGTCCCAGCCTCAGTCCCAGTTCTGCCCCTGATCACTCTTTTTCTTCTCTTTTCCTTGCACACTCTCTAAACATTTTGCTCTCCTCTTATTTCGCCTCATGATACAAACATATTTTTAGCCTCTGTCATCTTAAAAACCCCCCATACTACCTGTGCTCCTCCTCCCATTGCCCTTTTTCCTCCTTTACTTCTGAGTTCTGTGGAGCTGTGGTGCCTCGCTGCCTGGCATCCCTTTCCCCTTACTCCCTTCTAGGTTTCCTCCCTCTGCTTGGACTTCTTCATCTCTACCAAACCTTCCAAGGCTAGGAACATTGCAAATCTCTTATTTCTTCTTCGAAAAAGCTCTTCCTTTTATTTAGCCCATCAATTGCCTTATTTCCTCACCAGCATTTTTTTTTTATTATTTTTTTTTTCCTGACCTTTCTTCCAAGCCTCCATTGCCTTTTTTCTCCTTTCCACTCCCTACAGAGGAGGCCGGGTCTCCAAGATACCCATACGCCACATTTGCAGTCAGCAGCTTTGACTTATTTTTGCTTTTGAGGACACCATCCCACTCAACTACCTCCTCATCCTCGCTCAAACACTTCCTGAAAACTCATGGCTTTCCTGGTGACAGGAAAAGAGTTCATCAAAGTGCTGGCGCCGAACTGCTCCGTGAGCGAACCTCCTACACCCCGGGATAAAAATAAACAAAAACAGTCAGAAATATTGCTAAGAAACCGTATGCTCCTGGTTTTTGGCTATCACCAAAAGAAACGGGAATCTGGGACTCCAGATCCCGAAGAATCAAACCACACATGAAGAAAAAATAAGAATAATAAATCCGTCAGATAGGTTTGAAGTGTAGGCAGTCTGATGAAGTCCGTCTGCTCTGTTTTTTTCTTCTTAGCAAACTATTTGAAAGAGTGAAGGGGTCCGTTATGTTATTTTGCCTCCCATCTCTTAGCCCCAGACAGCTGGAGGTGTTTAAAGAAAAAAAGTAATCGGCGTTTTTTTCCACAATATGTAGAATTCCTATTCTTACATTAGTTTTTATTCTTAGAAGCTCGAGCTGAAATTTGAGTTCCACTGCAATGCTCCCACTAATTGCCTTGAATAATTCAAATTTTACCACTCTCAGGGGCACAACTGGAGCCAGACTGTTATAAGCCATATTTGCTACTCTGGAGCCAACAAAATAAGTATGCTTTATGCTGCAGAGCACGCCGAGTTTAAGTTACATTATTTTGTTTGTTTCGAATTTAGACAAGTGAGGAAATCGCAGCGGATTGGCTTGTCAAAGGAGCCTACCAATAAACACAGAACAAGCCAGATTTTACTTTGAAAGCAGCAGGAATATGTCAAAATCACAGTGTAACCCTGAAACTTGTATTTTGCTGAGCAAAATTAGAAAAGGCCTAAACTGTGGGATCGCTCTATTTTTGGCTCAAGAGAGAAATTCTGAAGCTGCTGATGATTTGAAATGGGTCCTGAAGAGAAGGAAGGAAGGAAATTAGAATTTTTTTTAACTTACAAAATTGTCTTGCCTGTGTAATAACACTGAGCATGACTGTCACTCTGAAGACATATTAGCTCATTTAGGTAATTAGTGTGAGCAGCATGTTTCCCTGCTTATTCCATTCAATTATAGGGTGCTCACTTTGTCATTACTGGAGTATCTTAATGTGACTTGTAATTAGTGTAATTACAATCCAATGTTAATTATATCTGCCACTTAGACATAATTTTATATAGTAATGGTCTTATTCTCAATAACCTTATTATGTTGTTTATTCAAACAGGAATTTAGCCTTCTTTCATGCGTCAAATATGGAGATTACCAAAAGTACTGCCTGTCACTTCTGTAGTTATGACTGGGGGATCTTTGCATTGCAAAATCATATTTGGGACAATCAATGAATGGAGCAAACCAAATTACGGAGACTGATTATTAGAGACATGCTGAACTCACAAAAAGAATTTGCACAGGAGGCGCATTAAGCATGCACGGGTCCACGAGTGCTGCGGTGAGAGGTCAGCGTCCAGGAGTTAGCAGGAGAACAGAACAGGAGACTGCAACACGCAGGGTGTACATGGTGCTGGACGCATCCATCGGTGACAGTATTACCTGCAGTGCAATAAAATAGCAGGGCTAGATGTGCCAATTAATATCCCGTGATGTATTTCTCAGTGGCAACGGCCCCTTTTAGCCCTGGGTTCGAGCATCTGATAAGGGTTCTTCTTTTTCCACAGGCTTCGTTTCTCTGATCAACTGCACTGGGGGCGCACGGCCATCCTGTGGTAGTAGTTCAGACAAGGCGTGGGTTATTGCACAGTGCTCCTTGCTTCCTGAGCTTTACCTCACCCTGTTGACTTTCTTCTGGATTAGATGAAAGCACCAGGAGAACCTTTCATGCCCAGCCGAAGGGTGCTGGCCCACGAACCCACCAAACGTGGCCAGCGGGATCTCAGCACCACCTTGCTCCGCGGACCTGCTCCCGCTGGGCTCTGCCATCTGCTGCTGCAGCCACAGGCTCATTACAAAGCAAAGGCCGAGGTGTAAGGTAAACCATGGTAAGGTTTCCTTGGGGTTAAACCAAGAGTAAAATAAACCCTCTCTGGAAGCATGGAGCAGACCCCGAACACACCCTACCCCATGCATTACCTACCATCTCTAACACACGTAGTTATATTTAGATTTAAAAAAAACTAAAACACCCAGTCAAAACAATGCGTGTTTCTTCCCCCATAAAGACTCAAAAGGACAAGTAACACATGACAAATATTAGTCATGTTACTTAATGCACGATGTTGAAGAGCGCCGTAAGAACCGGAGGAGCAGGGAAGGGAATTCGGCAGCTCTCTGGGAGATGGAAACCGAGATCCCCCCTAATCCCCGTCTTTTACTGGGAGTCTGAAAAGGGTTTCAAGCTTTGAGCTCACTCTTCGGAGGCTAATGAATCATTCAGATTTCCATGGCTCAGGGTGATGTCCCAAGACAGCTGGCAGCTTTCTTTGAGCTTAAGAAAATCAAGAAGTTTCGAAACGAAAGCGGAGAGGCAGTGACAATAAAAGTAAATCACGGGCACGTACACGGCAGAACGGCGTTATCGCTAACCCAGCTGGATAACCACGACACATTTTCCAGTGTTGAGGAGAGGCTTAGGGAGCGAAATCTTATGTTGGGAGTTAAGCCCCCTCCTTTGCTTTCTGCTGCCCAGAAGCCTTTCTCCCAGGTCTGTGCAGCTCTTCGTGCTGCTGGCGGACACGTGATGCTCAGCTCCCCCGAGCTGGTGCCGAAACCCCACTCTGGGCACACGCAGCACATTGCACCAGCACAGGATTACCAGGTAGCTCCTCGCTTCGAGGAGAACAAGGACAACAAGTATCTGTGAAACTGCAAAAGAAGAAAGCATGTGCACAGGCACAGCCCCACGGGAGCTGCTGGAAGCAAACACTGGCCTCAGGCTCCCTCGAATGGCAACGAAGCTCTGTTTTTCTCAGGACCATTCATAGTCTGATGTCTCTTAGCAGTCTCATATGCAATCATCACATCATCCTAGCCCCTTTGTGTTTTTTCCACAAAAAAAATAGGATTATTTTTACTACTAAATCTGGTGCACTAAATGGGTATGAAATCTGCTTAGACTTACTTTAAAACTGTCATTAAAACTGTCCTAGCATTACTCTAAAAAAAAAAGAGAAACAAGTTTAAGGTGTTTATTGACATTTCTAAAATGACCCAAAGGAAATGAAATACTAATTATTGGTTGCTTCAGTGGTTGCACAGAACACACCTGGACTATCTCAATCCTATCATCATCGGATTATTTTAACCAGACAGTTCCTACTAGCTGAAAATTAATATGCAAAAGTATCTCAAACACACCAAATGATTTAGCACACAACATTGCCTAGGTAGATGTCTTAACGTGAACTAATCAAAGTTATAAATACATCATTTGGTTATACAATAGCTATAATCTATCCTTCATGCAATATAAATCTTGCAGGAACTTCTGCATAAATAGGGATTTCTCAATGGCTGCCAATTAAGTCATCTTCCTGCCAATAAGGCCCAGTGAATTGATAGGCCTACCTGCTTTACTTCCTTTTTTTTTTTAATATATCTGTAACTCAAAGTTCGTCTCCTAACAGCAGGCAGTGAATTTACAGCTCTCCAGTGATTAAAGTCACTCAGCCTTCACTCCTGTGCACCGTACCACCGCGCGAGGACTGCTGCAATCGCCTCGAAAAGCGCTGCCTGCTGCACTTTGTTGTTTAAATACAGTCAGCAGGGGCATCTCCGGGATGTGTATTCAAACCCAGCCTGCTCATTAACTATTAACCAGCAGCTCTCCTAGCTCGTGTTGCTCCACTTTCTTTGGAACTCATCGGTCTTCAGCTGAAAGGACGAAGCAGGCAGAACAAGCACCGGTGGTCTTTTACAGCCTCGCTGTCCTAATCAAACAGCACAAAGTGCGTGTGGTGAGAGACTGGGTCCCTGCCTTTTAGTAGTTCCGATAAATGAAGCACTGTTACTAGCTCCTACGTCTACAATTAAACTATCTTGGAAATGAATTGCTAAAAGAAAAGTCTGTAGGAGCCCTTCATAAGTTCTTGGCCTGAGGAGAAATCAGGAGCGGGTTAGGCCACCAGGAATCATTTCCCACCTGGATTTGGTTCCTGCCCTTGGAGAGATGAAGAGTGACCGCGTCTGAGCCCCCAGCACTGGTGTCATCGGCTGCTAAGGAGGGATTTCCGCAGGCCACCTCCAGGACGGGTCGCTGTCTCCCACAAAGCTCCCCACGTAGCAGGGCTTTGCGCACCCTGGAGCCACAGGGATCAGGCCGGAGGAGGTGCCCGAAGATGACGGTGTCTGTTCACCTCTTCCAAGGAGGGATCAAGCTCCACCGTGCTGCTCCTCAGAAAGGCTTCCCCACGTCCTGTAGGGACTTCCCCCACTCTCTGTAGGGAGTTTAGTCCAGTACTTAACTACCTTGATATTGGAAACTGCTCCCTCCTGTTAACCCAGCTTTTCCCAGCTGTGATTGTTTGCGATCATTACTCTTCTAACACAAGGGGCATGCGAACGGGTTGTTTCTTTTCTTTTCACAGCTGTCTTCTACTCATCTGGAGACTGTGTTACTGCCATCGGACATCTTGAAGCTAGAGGAGAAAAGAGTGCAAGGCCAAGATCTGGGAAACCAGCTCAGCCTCTTCATTCTGAGGTGCTTCCTATGGTCCCTGCAGGCACCTCAGTCACCATCCGCGCCCAGAGCAGCGCCGCGGGGACAAGGCACCGTGCCGTGGCCGTAGCTGCAGCAAAGATTGCCTTGCATGGTCTCTGAGGCACCACAGCAGCCCTTGAACCACACAAACCCCAGATCCCACAGCAAAGCACGAGAAACTAGAGCTGGAGTATCACCAGCAGGGTATCTAGGAAGGCATCCAGCAAGCACTTCGAGAGCTACCGGGGGCTCAGAGGCGATCAGCGCTTTACGTAGTGCACAACCACAGCTCCGAAACGAGGCTATGATGAAGACAAACGACAGCTCTGCTCCATCAGCAGGCAGACAGCCTGTCAAACAGTGTGTATCAGCGCCGAATTTCTGTCTTCTTGTACAGCTTCACACTAGCCATAACGTCGCGTCAGAAGCCAGTGATGAATTGAGCCAATTACTGCACTGCAGACACGCACATCACGTTAATGCATAGCCAATACAACACTGTTTTAATTACAGTAACAGACGTGTACATTTGTTTTTCTTAGCAATTAAAATATTCTATTGTACCTCATACCGCTATCTGTATTCTTTGGTTAAGTGCAATTTAATTTGCTTCCCCCAGAAAGCCGGGTGTAGTTTAAAATGAACGATGCATCTCCCTTGCACATGGTCCTGTTCGAGTTCCGTGGCCACGGATCTAGAACACAGGAACTTCCAAGGTTGCTCCCAAAGCTTCTAGAAGCCTGGTGCTGATCTAAAGCCCAGGGAAGCATTTATTTGTGATCTGTCCAGGAAGATTTCCTGGTTGCTAAGGCACTCGCTGTGATAAATGTGGTACCTGAGGCATTTGCAAGGCAAAGGAGCTTCCACAAGGCAAGCAGAGGTTGTACTGAGGTACTCCCTTGAGTGCACTGTTCATTGCTGACGTGCTGTAATTAATTCGAGAGCAGCTGAAGTAACCCTCTAGGATGAAAGTTCCCCCACAAAAGGGAAACATTTTAGGAAGTTCCACAGCTGACTAAAAGAGAAAATCGAGGTGGTGATGGAAGGAGCTCGGTCCCACTGCCACCTGCCCGGGGAACCTGAGACCCTTCATTATTTCCTTCATGCAGCTCACAGCAGCACAGGAGAAGGCCTGCAAGTCGAAACTCGGTCTGTCACTGATGTCATTATTACTCGACTTGTCACGGCACAGAAAGGATTTCTTCCCTGCGGGAAATTATTATATTCAGCACACACTGTCCCCTCTTCCGCTGCAACCCCTTCCTAATCAGCTCGCTGAGAATGATCAAGGCTGGGAAAAGTTACAGGAAGGAGACGGATTGCAGCAGACACTCGGGGATGAAACGCTGCAGATCGCAGCACCGGCTCCCAGCCGTCCCACACAGTGCAGACACAGCCTGGCCGATGGGGTTTTTTAGAGAAAAAGAGGGGTTTTTGGCCACAGCACGAGCAGGCGGCGCGCTCTTGCAGCCTCTGAGGACGTCCTCGTTTGTGCTTTCCGTGCGGCGAACAACGCGTTACGAAATGCGCTCTCCCCTGACAGCTTGCCAGCAGCAGACTTTCTCCATCTCGCAGTGTCACAGAAACGGGGATGTTGTGAAAGTGTCTGCAAGAGCTGACCCGCTTTAATCTCAGCTGTCACCTCCAGTGCTGTGTAAGTTTACGCAGTCTCTCTAGGAAGGATGGAGCAATATTTAAACATTATTCACTCCCTTCCTGTAAGTTCTAAAGATGTTTTTATTCCATAGCTCAGGCTGGAGAATCTCAAACTGGATCTGAGGTCCTGCTCTCTCTTTATGACTCATTAGGAGACTACAGAAATAATAATGCCAATATTCACTTAAAAGTGGTTACGGTCCGGTCCAGATTCACAAACTTCCATGCTATCTTTGTTGAAGAACCGTCTCCTTGCCAGCCCACCTTCCACGCACAGGTTCGATTTTGCCAGACTATGAAAAAATTCTTCCAAAGCAGATTTTTGCTCGATGTGAAACCGAGTGGTATTCGACCCCCAAATGATCTCATGGCTAGCAACACACTCAGACACCATGTTAGAAACCAGCTAGCCCGCAAGCTTCCCACCTCACAAGCAGGGAAAGAGTCACGGCAGGCACTGGAGAACGGGCAGCAGCGGTTAGGGACAAGTTGCTCCTGGGCGAGCCCTGGCTCTGCCCGGGCTGTGTGGGAGGAGGTCGAGCCCCACACCCTCCTCATCTGCCCCTCGCCAGCCGCGCTCGTCCCCGGGCACACAGATCCTGCCCCTCCGGAGGCTCCTCTGCAGGTTCCTCTCCGATTCCAGGAAACGCCAGCCTTGCAAAATAACAACAATAGATGTCACAACGCAAAATGGTATCGGAAAGAGAACCAGGGAGGGAGCGAGGGAGGTGGCACCTCCCATAATACAGAATAAGCCCTCTTCCTTTCAAAAAAAATGGTTAATGAATTAAGCCTGCATTTGTAATCATGCTAAATCAGGTGAGTTTGGGTTGCTATGAAGGACGTTACACGCTATTCTAATGACAAAAAAAAAGGCAAACTTTCCAGTGGAAAATTTGCAAAGGGCATTAGGACATGTAACTCCCATTAACCATCAGGGTCAGCTCCCTAAAAAGCTTTGAAAATCTTCTGCAACATCCACTTTTAGCCTCACTCACAGCTGGAAAGGGAAGCAACTTCATCACAAGCTGCGCTGCCCTTTGCACCAGCCGCTACCTTCACGATGTGCCAACCTTGACGATGTGCCTGGCAGGGCGTTTTATTTCATTACAGCCTGAGGGTGTCCCCGGGGGACTGCAGCCCAAATGCACGGCCTGCGCTGGTGCCCTTAACGCCCTGTGTGGGCCGCGTGGCTCACAGGGACGGAGCCCTTCTGAACACACCACGGGCGATTTGCGCTTTCGGTTTTGTTTTAGACGGAGATTTTCCTGCTCTTGTGTGCTCAAGCTCTGGTAGCAGTGAAGCCATTGATGCAGCCCCACGTGCGGTTATTAAAATCTACCCCAGAAAGGCATAGGGACGGAATTTGTTTAATTTATGTCACTTTTTTTTTCTCCTGGCAAACCAAACACTGCCATTACACTCACCCCAACCCAGGGTTTAACCCAGGCGGCAGACACGCACGCAAATTACAGCCTGTAATCTCAGCAGCGGCATTTTGACACGTGCTCGTTAACCCCTGTTAAAAATTCTCCCGTTCTCCCTCGTGGCTGCAGGGACACACGTTTTACACCGATGTGCAGCCACGGTGTAAAAGCTGGGGAGTCCTCCTGACCCACAGGGCAGCCACCTGAACCACCTGCATGAATTCCTCTCTCTTTCCACAGAGGAAGGGATAATATAATTGAGGTATATATACTTATGCATAATTAATAACATAACAAAAGCTTTCTCCGCTGACAAGGACCAGTTAGATATCCAAGCTCCCTGTCAGGCCACACAATAAACTTTGTAGAGCACTTGTAAGTATGTACAATTTCCATTTTCCAGCACAGACCAAAACAAATTAGCAGCTTGTATTCCTCTGTGCTTTCATAATAATTTGCTTCCAGTTCTGTGTCAGTGATCAGGGTTAGTGTAATGAGGGGCAGGAAATAGTAACATCCTAATTAAGCTGGGGCGTGTAGGAAGTAAACCATAAATCAGCTAGTTAGCTGGAGCTCAGGGGGCAGTATTTCCCCCATGTGCTGAAAAGAAATGAATTTAAATAATAATAATAATAATTAAAAACCAAAGTAGAGAGGGAAAGAGAACTGCTTTGACCCGCATCTTATTTGCCCGAGTTCTTTTTCAAACTCTTTTTCAAGATTATGCTGTCATTTAGCGCACAAATGACATAAACGGGCTCCTTGTGTATTCCGTTTATTCACCCCCCACTTTCTTGGCTGGGGGGGCACAGCAGAGAACAGAAGTGATGTACAGGTTGCATTCCCCTTCACTAAATTAAGCAACTTTACAATAACTCACCTACAGTTATGGCTTAAGAACAAACTGGCCTCGGCAGCAACACAGGAGGTACAAACAACTGCAGCCAAGAACAGCAGCATCAGCAAAACCACACTTTTTTCTAAGTTCACCTGCAGCACTTATAGAAAAACACACTTGCTATATAAATTATGCCGCCCCTGCACAAGGAAGTCTCTGCACACCCCTATAGCTATACATACAGAGCCCCCAGAGTAAAAGCGGCATGTGCTTATGGAAGGACTTTTTCTGCTGGCTTAGTAACATCAGCTTTTAGCAACGTAAGTGAAGCTGACAAGAGCTCCTTGGTCAGGGTAGCTGCATCCACATCCTGAGCCTTTGCATCGTGGTGTCAGCTAGAGGCATGAATTTTTCACAACCGGAGTAAAGACGGCTATGCCAGCAAAGCTCTGCAGTGAGGCCGGATTTCAGTCTTCTTGCACCACAAGGGAAATCCGTGCACTGCCTATCACAACGGGAGGGAGAGGGGAACAAACACAAAGTGCCAAAATATTTCTGGAGAATCAACCCCTTATTTTTGGGGAGCTCCGGACGCCTGCCTAGAGAAATTTTTGATTTTGCAAAGACCATTTGCACAGGAAAGTTGCCGTACAAGCTCCAGATACAAAACTGTAAATTTGTTCCAACTTCTGTGCACCTTCAGGATCAGGAGTTCATCACTGCCATGTTCAAGCTTTTTTCCATGTCACCTCCAGTTATTCCACCTGTTTTATTTGGACATTAATTAATTAATTAGGTGGCCCACACCAAAAATCGTGCTGAAATACCTGTCAACTACATCAGTAGAAACAACACCAAATACCAACAGGAAGATCATGTATCTTCAGGATGATTAAAGGAAGAAGAAGAAATGTTAAAACATAGGCTTGAAACCCCAACATTATCTCCTACCACTATGGGAAGGCGTCCTGGAGCCTCAACAACATTTGTGTTTCTTTCCTTGTCAGCTTCATAAACCCCATTTGACTCTGAGACCGACATCTGGGGACTGTTTTGCCCATGTCATTTCACAGCCATGATTGGTTTCTCTTCATCCTTACCTAAGCTTTCGGCCTTATAAATTAACAAAATCAGCTAATGTTATCAAGGGTACTTGAAAATGAAAAAGAGCTAAGTATATTTGAGAAAACACATGAAGAGCTGAACTATCTCAAAGTCCAGAAGAACCGCAATGAGATTCCAGAAGTCCAGTGTACTACTGCTCAACATGACGGAGATTGGGGATGACATCCTAAAAATCCCCAGCTGTGCTGTATTAACATTAAATCTCCAGCAAAGCTTTTGCCTTGATCTATCAGGGAGCCAGCCTGAACTTAGCCTTCATCCATCATTTATCTGATATTAAGATCTATTTATTTCAAATCTGATTTTGTAGCTGCAAGTAATACATGGGTTTTCTTTAAAATAAATAGCATATCTGGTGCTAATAAATCCCCTGGGCTGCAGTCATTGGCATTGGCAGAGGAGGTCTAATATCTGCTGTAAATAATACATACAAGATGTTCTCTTAAATCAAGTGTTAGATGATGATATTAAGACTGCTGCCCGAGGGCTCTAAACCCCCATGTAATATTCATCCTAATTACTTCATTAAGGCTGCTTCTCTAGTACCTCTCCACCAAAGCAATATCACTGAAGGAACTTGAAGGAATCGCCTGATAACACTGTGCTAAGTCAGGGTAGGCTCAGCCCCATGTTTCCGAAGCATCCCAGGAGCATCCTTTAGAATCAATAAAAGAAGCACCCTTTTGAATCAGTAAAAGAGAGATCCTAGTCCCAAAGAGCTGAAAACTTTGGGCTTCAAACCCAGCCCCTTCCATGACCGCTTCACTGTCTCTTGTATTAAACTTGCAATGAAGTTTTACAACATTAACAAAGAGTGACTAATTATAAAAGTTAAGGCAGGGGACCAATATCATGTCGTGCTGCCGTGCACCACGAGTAAGGACATCACCCTGCTGTTCCCTTGGCTTCAGACATCTGGGGTAGATTGCCTGCATCAAAGCTAAGAGCATATAAAGCTGAGGGTTTCAATATACATAGCATTAACTGTGCCTGTTATTTATCTGTTTTGTTCCAAAAATGTCTATTTGTAAGCAAACATCTTCTTAAATCTGTGGTGAAGCTGACTGCAACTGTCAAAATATTATGTCACTTTTAAGGTGGCAGATCCGAAAGGATTAGCTAATTCATTATCTCCTGGGAAATGTCTGCTGTCCAGCAGGCCGTGGGATTCCCAAAAGTGTGGCAGTCATGCCCAAAAGGTAGAAGCCTAACATCAGGCAGTAACATAGGCTTGCCCCAAGCCTCTTGGCAACCCGGCAGGCTGAGACCTGGAAGTCAACATAAGTGCAAATCTTGTGCTCGGCTGCTTACAAAAACAAGAATGCTGTTTCATGGAGTCCTGTGGAGTTCATGGAGGTCATGACATTTTTCCTCTTTCCACATCAGTTCAGTCCTGTGTCACAGAAGAGAGATGCTCCACAACTGTGGGGAACACCCCGATGATCTGGCTAGAAGTTATTTGCTCCCTACCACCACGTATGTACCAAGACATAGTAAGAAAAATACAGCTCTTCTACTTTCTCTACCCCGAAATATTAAGCTGGAGAGGAAAAAAAGTGTTGGTTGGGAGAATTTGGACTACTAAACCTATGCTTACATTCAAAATCTACCTGGGAGCACTGGGAGGCAGAGGGTATTGTTAGTATTTCAAATACATTAAACAGCAGTGAACAGCAGTCAGCCTTCAGCTAACGCAGATAAGTGTGTGATGAAAACTGTGTCTTTCCATAACAAGTCAACAGGAGTTACCTACTGAATCCTCTTGAGCTCTCCGCAGGAGTCCTTACTTGCATACACCCAGGCTTTCTGAAAACAGATTATTTATTCTGCCGTGGCCTCAGTCAGGGTTTGCAGCCCGTTGGCCTGTGCTGCATTCATACCTCAGTTCCTGTGGTCATACCCCAAATGGCAAGTTACAGATGACAAACATGGGAGAAAAACATGAAGTTAAATGGGATATTGCATGCACAGTTTTGTTTTTTCGTTTCAATCTTTTATTTTCTGTAAATTGTTCTCAAAATAGCATCACGGTGGTATGGGGAGCCAAAAGAAGGAGCGTTTTTAATGCCATTTGTAATGCTCAAGAACAAAGGGACCTCCTGCAACTCCACAAAATGCCACAAAGAGGCCACCGGGTAAAGCCCAAAGAAAATGGAGATCTGGTAAGGTGCAAGGCAGACCTTGTCTAGAGTGCTCTGTTCAAGCACAACATAAACTTTAACAGAAATACAGACTTTAATTTCCTTTCGACATCGCGATCTCCTTCACATCTCTTTCTTTGTGGTATTTCTTGAGTTATCGCACATGTGTCAGAGCTACACCTTGTCAGGACTGGCAGGTATTCCAGCACTGACTTCCTACCTGGAAACTTTTCATACTTATCTATACATGCAAAACCCATGCACGTACATATACATAGATAAAGATAATTATGGGGGTGTTCTGATAGATAAGCTTCCTTGTAATACATTACCAAGTCTTATGAGTGTCTTATCAGACTATGTTTTGAAAAAAAATTTCAATATTCATCTCTCCACCAAGCTGTGTCAAACTTATTGCCATCTATAACAAAGGACTACTGTGAAACATAACTCTTTTATGGAATATACTATAATTGTACTTTTTGAAAGCAATGTCAAATCATTGACATTGACTTGGTATTCTGCGGTATGAGAAACGCAGAAAACTTAAAATATACATAAGCTGTAAATTAGAACCTAATCTAAACTTATCAGCTTGATAGTTGCTAGATAGAGTGTTGGAGTGCAGATTTAGCCCCGTGATTTTTCATTTTTCAAAATGCCTTTTCCACAGATTTTCAAAATCAGATTTTTCAATAATTTGACAATAAATTACATTAGTTACAATAATATGCAGCTGAAATAAAGTTAAAGATAAACTCAAGCCCAAACGCGAACACCAAGTTACCAAAGATTTATAAAGAGCAAACCCAGAATCTGGCAGTTGAAATCCAGAACGTAGTATTTTGGAGAAATGCTTATTACATGCCAAGGATACTGCTGAGGGCCAACACCTGAAAACCAAAAATCTCCTAAGCCCAGAAGTGAGCAGTTGTCCCAGTTAATGGGACACTGATCATTTTGAAGTTCATCTCGTCTAACTGGTGCTTTGTCATTTGTAACACACGGCACAAGGAACACCCAACGCTACGGCTGCATTAGCAAGCACTGACGGCCAACAGGAATGTCCCGGCAGAGAAAAAGAGCTGGTGCTGAGGGCCTCCAGGTACAAAAACTAAGCACAGAAATGCGGACAAACACCCTCCCAGCCCAAGCTAAAGCACTAATGGAAGCTCTCCTTTGAAAGCAGGAGAAATCCTGGACGCATTCAGACTGAGCAGACATTGGCACGGAATGGATTTACATAAGCAAATTCATCCATTTTACATCCATGTGATAAAGCAAGATCTTAAAACTATCTTGTTAATCATCATCAGAAGTTTAATGTCTTCATTATCACCTACTTTGATGCTGTTTCATAAAGCTACAACATAAAGATTTCAGATGAAGATTGTACCTTCCAGATGGAAATGAAAACATAACAACACTTATGTGCAAATACTGGAGGGAAAAGAAAAAAAAAGAAAAAAAAAAGAAAAAAAGCAGACTTTCCAGAGAAAACAAGTTCTTGTTCTCTTGAGGATCCTCCCTCAACTGCCAAAACTATGGCAACCAAAACCACACTGGAGACTGATTTAAGTGAGATTTTAAAAAATACGTTTTGGTGGCTTTCTTCTTACTCTGCCATTCCTCCCAGAGCCACGTAGCTTAATTAGCACAGGCCGAACACAAAGAGAAGCACAAATCCCACCTGTATTTCCTCTATTTCCTGCGCTTCCTGACATCCCGGAGCTTCTCAAGCTGAGGATACATTTACATAGCATATCTGGGTCAGAGGCCAGTTTCTCCTGCCATGCAAACTACCCAGAGCCTACACGACATGTTAACAGTGCCATGCCTGCTGATGGCCCACTAGTAGAGGATAATTGAACTCATTACTGGACAGTTTCCGACTAGAAACTGGAGGTGTCCTTCTGTTCTTTGAGAAACATTGTCCTACCTTCTGGAAAGAGCCCTCTCAGGTGTCTCAGCATTTCTGCACCGTGTTTTACGGTGTGTTTTCTCAGGAGATCCTCATAGTTTTAAGTGGAGAAACTGGAAATAATTCGGTACCTCGGTTATATTCTTAATGCTTGAAGTTTTGATTTGGTGAGTGGAATGTGAAGTTGCTTCATGCATTAAACACTAAAGCAGACGGAAATAGAACAGCGGACTTGAGAACATGTAAGATGAGTAAAGGAGCCCATTTATCACAGTTTTGCAAATTGTCACATGAATCCCTCCTTAAATGACCACGGTGTTTGTGCAACACATCTCTCCCACAGCTTTACAATACCTTACGCACCTTTAACTGCTTTCCTTGCCTCCACCCACTATTCGATCTCTGTCTTGACTACTTCTAACATTTTGAACATCTGAAGAACTGCCAAATTTCTGAAGCAACCTATTTCCAGAAATGTTTCTTTACCTCAAGATATGCAATTTCTCCCAAAACACTCCTCTGGAGCAAAGCCCAGGCCTGGCAATATGTTACCCGGGATCAGTGAAAGGTTTACATTTCAATACCTATTGCACCTGTCGTGATAATACCAGGCATTTTCCACCCACGATGCAGGAGAGAATCCAAACTTCCTGTGGGATGTGCAAAACTAGCATTCAGCCTTGGGAGCCATCCAGGCATGGTTATCAGGAAGAGAAAAGCTATTTCTGCTGGCTTGCAGGAATTGATGGCATCATTTAATGTCTTGTCTCTATATGCGAGTGTGTATAACCCAGTTTTTCCACAGCTGCTGTGACGTAAATAAATTCAGTATTATCTTCATTTTACATTGTGGGATGTAGCATAAATAGTGCTGATATGCTGGGCATAATTCAGTATTTTAAGATATTTACTCTTTTCAAGTGCAAGACACCAACAGAGCTGCCTAACGCTTTGACAAACTATTTGACCTGCTTAAGGTTTGGGAAGAACAGAACGTTATATATATATATTCTCTAGATACATCTCCCTAAGTAGGATAGTATTTCTGGAAATCACGTCACTGCGTCAACCATTTTTCATCACTGCAAACTGAGACTTCACTTCAAGTGCTCTTTTTCAGCAGTACATCTATACAATATTGATCAATACAATAAATATTAGTGTGTGATGCAGGAAGAATCCCTAAAATGTCTACAGTTAGATACTCATTTCACAATATTAACTACGCTTGATTAGTCTCTATGTATAAAGTCCTGAATTTTTGCACATCCTCTTACTGAATCAGACAGAATCACTTGCTTCATTTAAATTTACTAGAGGAAAAAAAAAAGAAAAAAAAGAAAAAAAGAAAAAAAAAACTTATCTCCTGGTACCTATAATTTCAGTTCAAACATTTCCTCTTAAGGTACTCCTTCTGTTGCAGACTGTAGCAAAACCCCGTCATTCCCAGAAAAAAAAATAATATGCAATCCACCTTTAGAAACACCTAACACACAGAAGTAGACACAAACTGATAGTTTTCTTCACCATAAATACAGCTATGGGCAGCAGAGTGCCTTCTGTTTTGTTTCAGTCATAAATCACTTTCCTGACTTGAGCTAGTAATGAGATTTTTAATCATGTGGATTGAACATATCCTCGAGTTAATAAAAAAGTATGGCTTCCTCTTTATCTTTAATAAAAGATTTGTACACTGCTCAAATGATTAGTATTACATTTTTAAAGAACCTGAGATTGATGCTTTTCAATTCTCCTTCCCATTTTTCTATGCTTTTATAATTCAAAGGTAATATAGGGAATAGTTAATAATTCATAAGGTAATTTTAAGGCTTTTATTCAGAAACCTTTTGCCTATTGACTTAAGGATGTGCCATAAAAATATTCAGGTATTAATATCTTAGCAATTTGCAGATCTATACAGATGAAAACTCTGAATTTATGCAAGTCAGGATTTGTGCTTAGGAATCAGAGCATATCATTACCGTCTTTGAGAAGGTA
Source organism: Heteronetta atricapilla (assembly GCA_011075105.1). Classification (NCBI taxonomy): domain Eukaryota; kingdom Metazoa; phylum Chordata; class Aves; order Anseriformes; family Anatidae; genus Heteronetta; species Heteronetta atricapilla. The sequence goes on from CM021737.1 coordinate 36,487,015, forward strand.
CAGGAGGAGGAAATAGCTTTGCAGAACTATTTAAACCAATGTATTTCATTTCTTCACACAGTTCTGCTCTTTTTGCCCTTGTTTGCAGGTTTATTCTTGACGGAGTTATTTTTGCAGTTGCCTAAGAGACAAAGGAGCTAGCTGCACTTTTTTAGAAGGAAAACTGCAGAAGACACAAACCAAAACCACCGCTCTGCGAAAGCTCAGCCGGACAAAAAACAGATTTGCATGTTCTCGTAAAACAACAAAAAAAAAATGGACTTGCTGGAGATGAAAACATCAAAACCAGCTACCAGTCGATGCAACCCAAGCGTATCTGTTTTCAGTCGCTAGCAGACACGAGGCTGAGGTTGGCACCAGCAGGGTGCTCCCTGCCTTTGGGAAGGAAAAGCAGCCTACAGGCAGCCCACGACCTGCCCTGGGTGCTCACCATCTCACGGGCATGCAGCAGCCTCCCCCCAGCAGTTACCAAGCGAGCTGACTAAAGAGTTTCCATCCCAATACTTTTCCAGAAAAGTGGGTGGGATTTTTGACTGAGCCCTCTTCTAGGTCACACCAATGAATAGAAGAATCGGATTCGGGGGTGTCAGCACCTGATTCTTGACTAGGCAGCTCTTAGATTTATTTTAACAAAACCTCACTTTAATTTGTTACTTCCTCCAAGCAAGAATTTAATCTTTTCCTCTCAGAGTTACTCATCAGACTGTATTTTGCTATCTTCACAAAATACTGAATTAATTGTAGTCAAGCTTCAACCTATTTAGGTAGAACTTTTTATAGTCTTCTTTTTCTGAAGAAACAAAGCATTATTACCAGTGTGTGTCATACTTTCATGTATGTGTGGAATAGCCTCCACAATGGAATCGCCCATCTCATGCAAACTTTCAGGTACTCCTAAGTAACAACTGTACAGAGCAGTGAAAATTGATAGTAGCTATTAATTCCACATCATGAAGAAAATTGAGTTGAGCTGTGCACATAGCCATCATTTATTGCCATGACAAATTTAATAGCAGCACCTTTATTAGCATTTCCCTACACATAAAACCTATGAGAACCTGCTGACAGTTCCTCCAAGTTTGCCAAATGTCAGTACTTAAGGTGAGGGATTTTGCTGTCATCTGAGGGGTACAGTTTTTACCATCCCCATGAAAATGATGTCTTTATGATGTAATAGTAACAATAACTATATTATATTTAATTTCAGGCCAGCTCTGAGCACACCCTATGTGCCCCATATAATTAGCATCTCTGCTACAGCAGCTCTCAACGCCTCCTCTTGCTTTGACCTCGGAGTCCCAAAAACTCCTGACTCAAGCTCGCTGCCTCTGTTCTCAGCCCTCCCTGCCGCCCAGCTCCAGAAATGCAAACTGCTGTCGGGATCTTCAATTCCCTCCGTCAGACGTGCAGCATATGTCATGTGCATTATTCACAGCTTTGTGCGGCTTCTTTTCCACAGAGGTTTAAAAATGAACAGGAAAACGTGTATCGAAATCAAACTCTTTGAAACAATAAAATGTTTCAAATGAAGTGAAATGAAGAAAAGTCTAAAGAAGGTGAGGTGTTTATTTTTTCTAAACCACCAGGACAACAGCAGAATATAGTACTTTTTGAAGTGATGGGTCTGAAGGTATACTTCATGCAGCCCCAGTGAGCTGAGGTCTTTTGCAGATGAAAACTTTGATTCAAGAATTAGCCCAAGAAGAACCAAAAGGAAAATATACTTTGAGTTATGAAGAGCAGGAAAAATGCAACAGTAAAGCACAGTAGGAGGAGTTTCCTCTTTAGTCAATTAGAGCAATAGCTCCTTGTATCCTGCTGGTCACCCACACACGTCTCCACTCTCCTTAGAGAAATACCCCGGGGGGACCCAGACTTACAGAAACCCCCAAGGGCCCACCCGTACAGGGACCCTCCCTGGAGTTTCTGCCTCCTGCATTCCTGTCCTGCTTTGCCATGAGAAAGAGAGAGAAATAAACTTCTAAGGCATTATGCAAAACCATGCTAATGACAATTCAGTATGCAACAGCAGCTAGGCAAGCACCATATAAGCAGTGTGAGTATTAATGATACGATGCTTGTTTATGCTCACAGAGATACAGACTCTGTGCAAGTGTTTAATGTTATCAGAAGCAGCCCAGCCAACTACGCAAGCCCCAAATCCTGCCCCATCTATCTTTTTTTTTTTTAAAAAAAAAGCCCCAAACTTTGAATGACTCCTAGCACTCAGTCTCAGAGTGCCTGCCTGGAAAAAAAAAAAAAAAAAAAAAAAAAAAAAAAAAGGAATTTTGGAGATGGCATACCATCAATTTTCTTCATTTGTGTCAGAAGTTGAGCAGCTGTCTTCTTACCAGACTGAAGTGGAGCCAAAAACCTTGTCAGGCAGCCGAAGAAAAAGCACTTCAGAGGAACTAATCTCAAAGACCCAAAAGTATGTATCACATTTTGAGCAGGCATGTGTTAATATTACTACTACATTATCAATTGGCAATGTCTCCAGAAGCCCAGAAGTAGTGGAAGGAAGGCTGCTACATTTGTTTACACTGCTCGCGAAGGAAAAGCAAGATGCCACACATACTTGAACTTCAGAGTCTGTTTATTTACTTACGGCCAGCAAAAGATTTTTTGCACCCTCTTCCCCTAAGCTGGTGAGGAAAGCGAAATAAGGTTCCCAGGTGGGATTTGTTACCAGAAGGCACAGTTTGGTCAGACTGACTGATCTTAACCCAGCCCAGAGGGCAAGCCAGAGAAGGGGGTGGCCTCCTCCTGGTGGTACATCGCCATCCCAAGCAGCGGCATCCCAGCCATCTGCTAAGAGCTCAAACTCATGTCTGAGCTCTCACAGGACATCCATTTTGGGGTCACCTTCACCTTAAAAGTCACGAATCCCCCCTCTGTGTGTGACAACCCCACTCGGGAAGCCGGCTTCAGGCGGCCCAGGCCGGGGGAAGGCCGGTGTGGTAGTTTGGAGAAGGCCGTGGGCCTTCTCCTTGTGGGTGCTTTGGGTGCTTCCTCAGCCCAAATTTTGGCTACGGCGGGGTGTTGTTTAATTACATTTTTGTTCTGTGAGTGAGCCTGACGTCTCCTGACCACATAAAGATGTAGCTGTCATATGCAAGGACAGAATTAAAATGAATGAATAAATAAATAAATAAGCAGACGCTCACGATCCTGCTTGGCTAGCCATCTTCTTTCAGCCAGCTTTTCCCTGCAATGTTTATTTACTACACAGCTAGGCTTTTGGCAGCGTTCCCACTGCGAAGTGTGCTGCCCAGATATTACAAAGTGAACTCCGTTAAACAAAAAAGACGTTTTTCTTAGGGCTACCCTTCTTCCACACAGATATCCCTTTACTCCAGTACCGTGCCTCTAAGGCATATTTTTTTTTTTTCCAGAATTTCCAGAATGCTCATTTTAAGAGAGATGTGTTTATAGGCCATTGCTAAGAATGTGATTTTCTACATGGTCTTCAGCAAATCCCTTTAAACAGACATTTTTGTTTCCTCTATTTACCAAAAAAAAAGTTTCCTTGCATTCTACAAATGCAAACAAGTCTATGTGCAGGACAATTCACCACTGCTATATTTTTAAAATGTCTTTATATTAAAAATAAAATAACAATAATAATTTTAAAAGGATTAAAAAAAAAAATGTGTAACAGCCCAAGATCCTGGTATTCTGGTATTGCATGCTGGGGGATGAGGTTTCCTACGAGCTAAACGCAAAAAGCAAAGAGTGGAGCATCATGCTGATGTGAGTGATGACATTCTCCTATTTCAGGATACATACATCCAACTGCTTTTCACAAGGAGGTTTCAGCCATGATTAAGAGCTCTGGGAACCCAAGAAATATAAATGCAAAACAGTAAGAAAGCAGTGTGTCTTAGACACTTTTCCTACGGTCCAGCAGAGCTCCTCTGATTAGCATTTGCAGACTGTGCTAAGCATATCTAATAGAAAGGCAGTGCACACTGCACAGCTCTCCACAAATATTATCAAGATGGAAATGCCTACTGACAAATTCACAAGCTGCAAATGTACAGTCATGAAATTCAATAGCCTCACAGCTGCACACTTGTAACTTGTGAATGCAGAAAAATGTATGAACTGGCAGCAGGCTTTCTGGCAGATGATATCATTTTACAGATGACACTGTAGAGTCTGCCAGTTTGACGTTGAACTCTCCTCTTGCTTTTTTTATGTTGTTGTTTCATAGCTCTTTCTCCAAGAACTACTAGGATCTCCGTGGCTGTTCTCATAGGAGTCTGCTATTTACTTTTCTGACTCTGCAAAGTGTTGTAATTGCTCAGCTCTGTTCCCTCAGCTCTGCTTATGTATAACTGACGTTTAACAGTATTTATTCTGCAAAAACTTTGCCTTTCTCTACTGTATTTTAGATGCACAAAGTGCCCTATCCCATAGACGTGTCCTAGTTTTTTCCCTCTGCTTAGAGTAACTTGAATTCTGCTGCAAGTGACCACCCTTCATAAATAGTTGAGATGATTGTGTGGTGATACTTGCAATCTGCATAGTTTCAGACCACTTAGAGAGAAGGAAACATTCCTTAGAAAAGAAAAAAAGGCCTCTACGAGAGGCCGTTGTAATGTCCTGCCAGGGCAATAAGTGCCAAGCTGGCTTGACTCCATCCAAAGCTCAATAGCACAGGAGGCCTGCCCAAAAAATCTGAGGAATAAATTTTAGCTTATTCCTTATTCTTCATTGCCCTCTGAGCTCTGTGCAGTCATCCCAGAGATGTTTGACTGGGGACTGTGAACAGATTCAAGCAAGCCACAAAAGCAGGGCACCCCGATTGAAGTAGTAACAGTAGTTCTCTGTACCTTGAAGTCACACCTACATGGCGAAGAAATTCCTAAGGAGCCGGTAAGATGACATCATGATGGGCTGCCTGATTTTTTATTTATTTATTAATGCAGTCCAACTCTTAAGTTCTCCCTGCTTGCTTAATTTCTTGCTATCTCAGTTCTGCTGGAAGGGGAAATCTCTGCATGTTTTGCTTGGCATTTCTTTTGCCATCCTCAATAGTGGAGATGCGCACACTACTTTGAAAGGCCAGCTCTCAATATAACTCAATGCCTTCAATTATCACAAAGTACCACTGTAAGTACTTCAGTAGAATGGCATCAAACTTGTTTTACAAAAGCAGATTTAAAAACATTTAACCAAAGGTTCAACATGCATGGTTCCATTACTGAACAGAGAGGCCCTCCTTTCTGTAAACTTGGCCACTTGAAAAAAGTAAAGCGCAGGAACTGGAATAAAAACAACAAGCAAACACAAATACATATGTATGACTAATCTCTAAATAACATGAGGAAAAAAAAAATAGCTTTTTTCTTAGAGTTGGTTTCCTGATGCTGCTCCAAAAAGTGTCTGGGATTCCAGATCAGGCTCTGCCCCGCAGTTACTGGGGCTGGCCAAACTCTGCATCTATTTTACCAGATGCTTGTTCACATAGTCTGAACCTTAAAAACCTGCGAGCCACAGCAACCTTTTTTTCTTCAACACAGCACTGAGAGCAGTTTCCTTGTTTTACACCTCTGCTTGGCTCCTCTGAATTTAGTAAAACACAAGTAATCCTCCAGGAATCTCCAGGCTGTAGTGATGCATATTCCTAGCCGGTATTTACTGTGTCAGAAAAATATTATTGATGTTTTAGCAAAGGTTAAATGTGATACTAACTGGTCTGTGTGCAGGCTTTTAATGTGAGAAATATCTCCTACATTTAAAGCTCTCTTCAGTCACTAGACCTCGGAGCCACACTTCTTAAAGCACTCAGAACCCAGTAGCTTCCACAGTTCTGCTAAGAAAAAAAGCAGTTGTTTTTTTTTTTCCTTGAAAAATCCAGACCCATATATGAAGAATGAAATATTAATTGTCACACTCTGAAAAACAGACTCCAGATACTTAAAAAAAAAAATCTAATTTTGCAAGCATCTATAATATCTTTAACAATTGGAACCATCCACAAAATAGTTCCAGGAGAAACCTTCAGGTTATTGCTAACAGTAGGAAATGGAGAGGGGTGAAAACTGGAGAAAAGAAATGAAGAAGCATGAAAATTATCTGGACTCCCAAAATAACAAGCCTTGGTGTCTGAGTTTGAGAAAGCAAATTGTTCAGCAATATTTTAGTATGAATCACGTCACCAAATTCACACTGGGAGCCCTGATTAGGGGTGATTTCCTGCACACCCCTGCAGCTGCAAGGAAGAAAAGTGAATTGGCTCTGCAGAGCCTCTCAGTGAGAGGTGCATGGGAAATGTTTCCCCCTGTGCCCTGCACTCTGTATCAGAAGAAAGAACAGGACAGAAACTAGATAGAAATTGAAAAAAAAGCTGATAATTAACCTAAATTATTTTCCATTTTCCCCCATTATTTACACCCTTTGCAGTACTTTTCTCATCCTTCTTTTGGGTTTTGATGCTCTGGGATAGGATGGAAAATTTTTCCTTGAAAGTTGGCTGGAAATACACACAATAAGCATGTGCTTAACAAGAGATTACACACCCAGCTGGAGAACAGTTCATGCCTAAACTCTTTCTTAAGACAGCAAATATACAGAAGCATTACTTATCCCCCTCCCTTTTTATCTTTTTGCGAGAACTGTTGCACAATCTGCTGTTCCACAGGATTTCGGCAAGTATTCATCGCTTTTAAGGCTTGTTTTCTACCTCCCTGAAAGGTTTAACTTTCCCTTCAAACTTTGTACGTCATTCTCATCAAATCATACACAGAAAAGTGCATTAAGTGTTTTGTTTACTCATAACTTGGCAGAGCCACAACAAAGAATAGAATGTAAAGAATGAACTCCCTTTGCAGCAGTCATTCATAGCAAAACGAAAGCCTTTACCTTCCTCACACAGATTTTCTGAGTGGGCCTCATGTATTTCTGAATTGCCCAGCATTACAGTGACCTCTCGGATAACTAAGAACCACTTGAAAGGCAATCTGGAAACAGAAGGAATGAGAAAGTTCTCGTAGATCTGATTTTTCATTAAAAGAGCATTAAGAAAATAGGGGCTGTTCAACGCTGCGAGCTGAACAAGCAACCACTTTCCACGTAACATGTACAAACCTGCTGGATTCAGGCTACTTCCAACTTCCCCTGGGCTGCAGCAGCTGGGTAGATCTGTTTCCACCTGCTTTTACCATTTGTCATTACTGAGGTATGCTTCAGAGAGCCAATCTAGCTCCGAACCGTCGGTTTTGCTGAAATCAAAACAATTAATTTTCATTATTTGATCGGATCCTTCGGCGTGGCTCACGCTCCCACGACTCCCAGCTCCCTGCACCTTTGCACCCAAAGCGAACAGAGGTGGTTTGTGTCTTTTTGAGCCAGAATGCCCTTTCGTAAAGCACCAGGGGCAAAGCCACGGGCAGCTGACCTCCGGCACGTGCTCCCTCCCCACCGCTTGCTCTGGGACTTGCCAGTTCCTGTGGGCATGAAAGGAGACAGCATCCAAATAGCAAGCAGCTTCTGAAGAGCTTAATGAAAAAAATTTTTAAAAAAACACTTTCTCCCCCCAAATCCTATGGCTGCCTCTTTCCCCTGTGCCAGTAGTGGAAATTAGGCTGCCTGATGTCTCTCTCTACCATTTTTCAGGGGGATAGGAGAGTGGGTGTGGGGAGGGAAGGTATCTCAAGTACAAGAAAGGATGATTATCAAGTCTAAAGGGAGCACGTCATAAAATGAAGAAATATAAGACTATTTTTAAAGCAATTATTTTGTTTTCAAGATTAAAACGTGCTGCAGTATTCCCCTCTGCTTGGCATTCCAGAGGAGGTGTTGCATTTATCCAGCAAAATTAATTCACTTGAATAAAAGAAAATTGAAACACTGGAAGCAAAACAGAAAAGCATAAGATGAGAATTTTGCTTCCTATATTTCAAAAAGGAAAGAAATTATGTTTTCCGAACTTGATTAACTCCAAGGCCCAGCTCTGCAATAACAACCGCAATGATTCACGGAGCCTGCTCGCGCGCGCAAACTCCCCCCGGTGCGATTGCAGGAGTGGGACATAAATGTGCGAGTTGAGATGAATCCCTCAGCCATCCCGTCTGCAGAACTTAGCTGGAGTTACTCTGAAAGCCTGCAAAACTCTCCGCTAGGTTATAAAGATCTGGGAACTTTTGCAAAATGCGACCTGTGACGTAAACCTGTATTTTAAGAAGTGAACTAAGAGCCAGGAGGGAGGATCGCAGGGGTCGGACACATAACCAGCTGTCCCAGTTTGGCTGAGCTGTTTTAGCTGTCAGCGTGTGAATTCGTAACGCGTGGTGATTACAGAGTGCTGGGGGAGAGCTCGGCGCTCTCATCTGAATTATTTTGCCTCTGCCACAGAGTAACAGCATATAACTTGGGCAGCTACCCCAGAGCTGGTGCTGGTAACGCCGGCGTCTGAGACCCTCACGCCTAAACCGCTTGCAAAGATTTAAAATGATAAGGACGTGCTTATCCCAGGCTCAAATTTTCCTAACACCTTGACTGCGTACACAACGTAATGAAATCTCAGAAGCGCTGAAATAATCATTCCAGCAGGAACTCCGCCAGTGAAACACCTATGGAAGTTTCTCTCTGTTCATTCATCACTATGGGAAGCAATCTCACGATCCGCTCCAAAAATCCCCTGAAACAAATGTCTTGCAGCATATCAAGGAAATTATCAAATTCAGACTCGGAGGAAGCATGTTCCAAATTCTAAACGCCCTCCAAGGGAATGTTTTTCCAGACACACCTTGCCATCAATAGGAAAGAAAGCAGGAAAGCAGTGGGCACCTTTGGCGGGACAGGAAGGCGCGGGGAAGAGCAGCTATTTTGTCTGTCCCAGGCCAGCTATGAACAAATAGCACCTATGACACCTTTAATCGATGTAATTCCCTAAATAAACTCAATTTAGAGATAAATTATCAGACAAGATTCAGCTCAGAAAGAGTGACTTCTGTATGATCTCCAAGCTGAGATGACGGATGCTGCACGTCGCTACTCGTGTCTGGTGGCCTGCGTTGGTCACTCAAAGTGTCCTGGCTGAGAGCATCCAGCAGAGATGACCCAGTCCTGCAGCAGCTGCCTGCAGAAGAGCAAAACTGATGGCAGCACTCACCGACCAGCACCCAGCAGCCCTGCTCAGCACACGGCAGTCATCACGGGGCCACCTCGTGCAGCCCCGTGCACCTTGCTCCTACTGAAGGGGTGCCCTTATCCATCGCCAGGCGATAGGGAGAGGCATTCCCAGCTTTCCCAGGAGAAATATTACCAACCGGGATTGATTTGTACTGTTTTAAAACTAGCATTAGCAAATGTGATTGCATGGTGCACAGATCTGTCAAATTTGTTCTCAGCTGCAGTCCCGAAACATATCATTATCGTGCGCTGTGTGAGCAAAGCTGGGCTTGGCTTTCATGTGACTGAGCTCTAAATTAGTTTATGGGTAATGTTCCTTTACAATGTGTTCAATCTTTTGCTCCATCTTATCTTAATGAGTACTTAACCTCTTAAAAATAGGTTGCAGCCAGAGAGACTGAAAACAGAGCATTAAAGGCTCCTAGAAAACCACAGGAATGAACGTCCTTGCTCAGGTAGCTCTGTCCTCCCTCAGCACAACTTCTGTAGAGGGCAGTTTGCAAAGTTTTCAGCTGCACTGGAAAAATATAACGCCTATTGCATCCATTTAAAAACTCGTTTGTAATTAGGTGTTAACAGTGATCGGTTTCTGCTTTTTATAAATATGTAGGGAAAATCATGGACCAACAAGCGTGCTTTTCTTCTGGAAGGCTCCAGTTGCTGCATTTGTAGCCTCAACAGTTTGGTTTCGGATACCTTTTAAAGAATGTTCATGCTTAGAAACCTTTAAAAATGGAAATGGTACTTTATAAAAAGTAACTAAGATCCGAACCCAAAGCTGGCAGTTTCCTGGCCACGTTTCCTGGTCCGCGTGCGCTGCACCCCACGGCAGGGTTTTAGCGTCTGACCACTCTTTAGGCGCAGGATCAGGGCTGAATTCTGGCCATACCCCAGAGCAACCGCTCTCACCCCCACTTCTGCTGGAAGGCTGGAAGCCTCAGGAAACACCGTATGTTTTGGCCTGACCCCGCGTGGGTGCTGGTGGCCTCCAAGCACCCACATGCTGCAAGGCTCCTGCTGCAGCCGGTGCCATTCAACACGAGCAGCCACTCTCGGGCCCGGAGCTGAGACAGCCTCCATTTTACAGTACAGACAGAGCTGCAGCACATGTTAGATAAAATAATTGTATCATTTAATCCCCTTACATCTCTGGAGAAGCCCGGGAGCAGGCTCCGGACCAGCGCAGCCATTGGATTTGTGCCGCACCTTGTAAAAGTTCCCAGCAAACAGCAATCAAGGTGTGTGATGCTGGGCTTCCTCCGCGAGGGTAACAGAACAGGTTCCGCTCCCTGCTCTTTGTGCATGTAATTTGAGTGTGATTAGAGAGAGAGAGACCATCATTTCCTTTTAAAAAGCCTCCTTTCTTGTACTTCTCAGCTGGCCCATAACTCAGGCGGGGAATTGCACAAAGAAGTGGGGGATGGACAAGCTGTCCCCACACCCTGTCTCCTCAGGAAACTGACTGTCAGCTGGAATTAATTACTTACCTTTTTTTTTTAAAATACATATAATTTCAAGTTCATGGTCCAGCATCTCTGATTCATAGTAATAAAGGTTGCACAATAGCAGAATTGTGGAGAACAAAGGTTAAGCTGAGGCTACGATACCCCTCCTAATGAGATGTAACTGGAAACACATGCAGATTTCAGAGACAGCAAATACCTGCCGCACCATTGATCTTTAATTTCTGCGGAGATGGTGAGATTAGAAATCGAGTCCGTTTCAACATGTATAAGGGCAGAGAAAGCAAAGAAATATTCAAACCCAGCAGTTTCTGCTCTGCGATTCTCTTGAGACACACCAGGGCCGCCCTTGCGTGTCACATAAGACACCGACATCTTCTCCATTTAAACATAGCGATTTTTCAACATATCAAAGTTTTTAGGCAACATCAAAACCACCAGAGATCAGAGCACCGGTCTCTGTGTGCAGCCTCAGACACTTAAAATCCACAGCTAGTTCTTCCTCTGACTCTGCAAGTATAAGATAGTTTAAGACAACACTTTGTGAAGTCTAGGTTTGATATTTTCGGATTCGCTCTCGAGCTGACGAGGACTGGACGTGTCTTTTTTTCGTTCCAGAGAGCCTGACGCACGCAGGGGCTGCGGCTTTGGGAGGCATCCCATATATGCCGAGGCTCTGACCAACACGATGAGATCTGGCAGCAGCAAGGCCGTGCTCTGAAACACAACCGGAGCAAGCAAAAAGCACCGGAGAGGCAGAGGGAAGGGCGGAAAAGTGACGGGAGAGTAAAGAAATGGCGTTTTGGAACCACGACGAGCTATTAGCGAGGTCAGAACTAAAGCTGTTCCAGGAGTTTCTGATGAAATGCTCTTTTGTTCAAAAATGCTGATGTGCTGAAATCAAAATGATCTGGGAGAACGTATCCATCTGATAGGACTCGTTCCTGCCGGGTCATTTGCCTACTTGTTTTACTAGGAGCCTTGGCTGCTAGACAGCCGCTCTGATGGGCCATTGGGAAAGCGAGGTTCCCAGGCTCCCCAGAATCTCAGTATTAAAGAAAATTAATTATCGATACAAGCCTGAGTTATGCGTGTTCAAGCCTTATCAAACGATCTGTAGCTGTGCCTGTAGCATGGGAGTAGCACATCTGATACGCTTTAATGATGCACAAAGCTCGTCCAAGGAGCAGCGAAGCCAAGCAATGCTCCTGCCCTGCGCTCCCTCTCGCTAAAAATGTAAAAATTAAAATAAAAGAGGAATAAAAAGTGCAGTGCTTCCCTTCAAACGCCATGTCGAAGTTTTAAAGAGTTGAGGCTTCCCCGTTTCTATTAGGCAGATCGGTTGAGCCAAGCCCCGGGTCTGCTGCTCTGAATGGTGACTTTGTAGTATAATGCATTTCCACGGTGAAATCAGAATATCCTGGGCACTCGGGGCTGTATTATACTATAAAAACGAAGGCCAGCTCCCTCCGGCTATTACATTTTTGGACTGCTATTTGATCTGTTAAGTTCTGCAGCTTTCTTCTGGCCGCAGCAGCACAACTGGCAGCTGCTCTGCATTTTGCAGCGATGCCGTTAGGTGGTGCCTGGGACAGGAGATTGCAGCCGAGAGAAGAAGCAAGGTCTGCGCTGCCCAGGCAGCTCGCCACGGCTGGAGCTGCTCGATACATATTTTATTCTAGCAATTAAAGAAAAAAAAAATAGAAAAAAATTAAAAAAAGGCTTGTTTGGGGATTCGGTTTAACAATCTAGCTGATTTCTAGGCTTGGCAAAGGTGAGTAATTAAATAAATAACTAGTCAGCTCTTCCTCCCGCCTCGAGCATCTCCGCTGACACGCACGCTCCTTTAAGCCTCTGCTTCTCCAGGGCTCAGCCAAATTTCTGCTCATCATGCCCTAGATCTCTATCTCTCTCCAGGGTTGATAACTGGATTTCCAGTAAGTTTTGAGTCAGAGATGGAAACACTATTTAATGTACCAGCTCCAACAGGGGTTTCCAGGAAAAACTCTTCAAGTGCAGAGCAGTGTAAATACTTTGTGCATAAGGAAGATCTTGCTAGAAATTGGGGGGAAAAAAATCCTGCTTTTGCATGGAAAAATGATAGTTTATTCCTTCCCCCCTTCAAACACCTGCAGGCAGTCCCTTTCCTTAAAATGATCTCTCCAGATACATTTATAAATGTTCACAGTTTCTCTTTAACATGACATTTATGGAAGCTGCCCTGTGATAACCACTAAGGGAGGTCATTAATTAAATAATTACGCCCTACTGGGGATGGCCTGCAACCCTTCTGTCTGACCCGGGGCTCCCCTTTTGTTATTCTTCCTTTCTCCCTTAACCAGTCTGTCACTGGCATTCCCCCCTCGTGCCGTGACCTGTAAATGTGCCGTGGCGTTTTCGTTCCATCCTCCAAAGAAGCATTTCCAACACTTTTGTTGCAAATGTTGGGCGACCCCGAAGCAGCTGTACACGATGGCAGGTCCAACCCGACCTCGTACCTTACCCAGGAGTGTAAGAGCACGGCAATCCCCTCCTCCTGCGTCCTGCCAGCCGGTGCAGGGACTTCCCCAGCAAGCCCTCGCACCCAGACGGTCACATTCAGAGCCACTGATAAATTCCTCACTCAAATTTTGTCTAGCCCCTGGGACAACCCCTGACTCCCACAGCCACCCCGTCACCTGGGGAGCCACCGCTCAATCCCACCTTATTAGTAAGTGCTCCTTTGACTTCTTCTTAACTTGCTACCTTATCATTTCAATCCTTGCATCACTCAATCATCATAAAATAACAAAATAAACCAAAAATTCCTCCACTAACTGTTAAGAAGCCGTTTGGAAACCTATGACTTGCCTCCGTGCTGCATGGAATTAATAAGAAATGGATACGTTGGAACACCAAGGTAAATATTGGGGTTACCAAAGGAAGAGATGCTCCTACTGCTTGTGTGGGCACTCGTGCTTCATCAGTCCCCCCAAGTGGGCCAAGCGGCTTCTTCACCTCTTCAGAAGTTATCCTAAACAGCAGAAAGTGGAGGGCAGCCGGGCAAAAGATGTAAAGGGAGGCAGCTGATCTGTTTTAAAGCCTCTCCCATTCCTTTCAGGCTTTAGATTTCACATAAATATTTCTTTAAATGCGTACATCTATGTACCAAAACTAACGTTTGAGAGGCTTCCAAAACTTTGCTTTTAATTAAACCCATGCAAGTATAATGCTCACGCTGAATAAGTATCAAAAATAGAGACAAAACTGAGAAAATATGCAGGCATTTTTCTTGGGTTTTGTCAGGCTCCGCAAAGACAATTAAGTTTCTTTTCTTCACTATACGTATAATACTCAGAAGTGAAAGCTTAATTAACTTGTCAGAAACTCTGGCATCTCTTTTCTTGAGCTGCTGAACCCACCTTCCCAAAAGAGTTGAAGGGAAAATAATAAAAAAATAATAAAATTTAAAAAAAAAACTAAATGCTCTAGCTGAAATACCTGATCGTGCATGACATTCCTGTCCTCACGGTTTGTCTGCCATTACCAGAGGCCTTTTTATCCCTCTGGGTGAGCGCCCGCTTTTCCCATTTGGCCGCGAACGTCTCAGCACACAATTTCTACCTTTCGCGGGGTGCCGAGGGGGTCGTACGGCACGCGGGGTGACCCCCAAAACCTGAAAGTTTCGGCAAAATCTCCTCGATCGAGTGGCTTTTCGGGCTCGGGTCTGAAATGGATGGAGAAGCGGAGCCCCGAAAGCGAGGACACCCATTCTGGCCGCGGCGGCCAGCACAAGGGGCCCGGGACCGTCCTGTTTTCTGCAGTTTTTGTTGTAGATATTTTGCATTTCTGCTGGCTGAGTCCAGTGGCAGCTGCGGCCAATAAGTCCCTGTCAGCCAGCGCTGCCTGGAATTGTGCTGGAGCAGCTGGAGGAGCCGCCGAAGCCCCAGAGCGACTCCTGACCCTGCTTCCAAGAAGCGGGAGGCTCCCGGCGAGCCGCGCATTTCGGCAAGAAGCGTGGGCTCGGCCCGGGAGGCTGCAAAGTGTGCAATGCCTCGCAGCCAACACCCTTCCCCTCGCCTACCGGTGCCCTTCGAGGACACAGAAAGGACCCCTGGTTCAACAAAGGTTAACAAACCGAGCCTCGCCACTTAAATTTGGCAAGTGGAGCAAGTGGCTCTTCCATTTTTTAGTGTGTTTTTTTTTAATACAGTTTCTTCCAACCTGAGCTCACTTAAGTCGGGAAAATATTGTACTTTATCCTCCTGTAATCTCCTCTCCAAGATATGCATGTTTAAACAAAGTGCAAAGGTCCAGGTGCTTCACTGCATTAGTAATGACCCGACATCTCCTCTTCAATAATGCAACACCCAACGGAGCGCGGCGCTTGCTTGGTGGATTTATTTATTTATTCATTTGTGCTCTCTCGTTTGAAAAATGTATCGGAACATTTCTCTGTGGGGCCAGGTGACAGTCCGAGGGAGCAGAAATTGGGTTTTTTGTTTGCTTTTCTTTTATTTTCTTTTATTTTCTTTTCCCAAGCCGGAAAGTATCGCTGAGGCATCCAAAGGGCAATTTTCCACTTCCCATATAAATTACTGTCTTTGCTTCTCTGCTAACACACTTTCTGTCTTTCCAGCACTATCTCATGTTCTAGGGAGCTCTGGGATTTGCTTCGTGTAACTGTCTGCCCAGCAGACCTGAAGGCTGTGTGAGTCATTCCGAGCCCATGCAATCCCACGTAACACATGGTATTGAGAAATCCTCGTGGCTGCTGATGGATACTCAAAGCAAACACACAAAATTGTGAACCGCCCAACATAAATTCATGCGTCGGGACTTTCCTTTTTTTTTCCTGGCAAATAAAAGTGAATTCAGATTTTGAGTTTTCTACGTGACAGAGAGCCTCAGAGGCTCGCTGAGCCAGCCACGGGAGTTTTCAGGGCAACCTTCCTCAAGTGTTTCACTTGATATTAAAGTAAACTTTTCTGCAATGCATTGCTGCATTGCCAGGCATCTTGGGGTGCTCCTGGTGACAAAAGGTGCTTTGGCTTATAGCAATGTGTCTATCGTAAGCCCCTGTCTCTGTTGTTATGTACCTATAACACATTTAGGTTCTTTGGTTAGATTTGGAGCAGCCCACAGGTCCGGCTTTGCAGATACCCGATGCAGGGACTCCTGCCTGAATGACACACACGTGGTAACAGTCACGGCACTGGAGGAAGCTAACTGGGAGGGGAAGGGATCCCCCTGTTCCTCCGGGGGTCCCCTCAGGAAGGGGACAGCTCCGAACAGCCTCCAGCCACACCGAACCTCCTTCGGCTTCAGCTGGGAGAGCTGCAGCTGTACCTCTGCGATGTGCATCGTCACGTACGGAGGGATGAATCCGTTTCCCGGATGAGGATG
Source organism: Heteronetta atricapilla (assembly GCA_011075105.1). NCBI lineage: Eukaryota > Metazoa > Chordata > Aves > Anseriformes > Anatidae > Heteronetta > Heteronetta atricapilla. The sequence goes on from CM021737.1 coordinate 36,503,004, forward strand.
AAAGCCCTGGATGCTAGCAGGGAATTTACCCCTGCCCGTGCAGGCTAGCACAGGGCAATAATCCACCTCCCCATAACAGATTTAGATTAGCAATGCCAGCAGTATTAAAAGGGGGCCCTCTGAGCAGCGAAACATGTGCTGGGAGTCTGGGAAGGGTGTTTACAACATGTGTTGTGCAGGTATTAACGCCGGGGAGGCAGGGCGGTTCGTAAGGGCGGAATGCATCCCGCCGCCTCCCCGGGGCCACCACACTCCTCCCCACCTCTGTCACTTCCCTCTCTCCGGGGGCACAATTGGACTCTTAATTGTTTTGCTACAGGTATAGGCAAAGCCATAAAACGCGCCAGTTGGGACACAATTAGCGCTCTAAAAGACGGGAAAACCACATCTGGCAAACAAGTGTGGGAGCCCAGGGAGCTCTTTCTTCCAAGCTGCGTCCTCCGAGGGGGAGAAATCTGTTCCTGAACTCGTCTGAGTTTTCCAGCCTTGCTTTCGGGCTCTCCCCCTCCCTCCCAGGCCGTGTTCAGACAAAGCAAACGAACCCCTCAGCACCACGCGGCGTTTTGCCGAGATGGAGGTTATTCGGCGTGGTGATGCCCCTGGCAGTTCTTTATGCCAAAAAACTTCCCCGTTTCTATCTGGACCTTCCAGGAGTTGCACAGCTGAACTCCCTGGGTAAATTTGGCCTAGAAAAACCTGTACGTTGGGAACAGAAGGTAGTGAAATGGCTGAGAACTGAAGCGAACTGACACGCTCCACAGGCCCTGCCATTAATCTTGCTCTGGTTTGGGCCCCGACCTCCAGAAATCCCATCTCCAAAATTACCATTAAGGCTTCCTGCGCTTGGGATCTGCCATGGTACCGACAATGAAAAATAGACCCGAAATCACAGCTTGTTTGGGCCCAGAGACACGAAGTCTCTAAAAAGATCTGCTGCTGGAAATAATCGGTACCTTCGTGCCCAGGTTCTGAGGGAAGGGATTTTTCTTGATTTTCACGATTCGGGGGAGAAACAGAAGTTATCTGTAAGAAGGATGCAAAACTTCAGGAATTTAACCACTTCACCGTCCCAGTTGCTGTGTAGTTACTGATCTGACTATACCTATGCACGACAAACAAGCAGATTCAGGACGGTCTGAGCTGTAACTCAGTAGCAAACGAGCTGGATTTCACTTACAGCCATTCCCTTGCACTGCCACGAGCAGACGCGGTGCCTATCACGCGCCCCTGTAAAGAATAAAACCTCTCTCCTAGCGCCTCACTAAGGAAATAGCAAGTCCCCGCATCACCCAGGAAACTCGCCTGTGGGAATATTAAAACCATACAGCCTGTAAAAGGTGGACTAAAAAAAATAAATAAATGAAAACTTTAAGCCTCGCAAGTATGTCAAAGAAGGCACTTTGCCATAAACAAATAAATTCGAATTTCAAATCAAATTGCCCATCTCAGTTCATCTGAACTAGGGTTATTTACTGACGTGAATAGCACGCTGGCCTCATGGATGTGGTTAAGGATCATAAAAAATCTGTGACATGATTTACAGCTTTCATTGTCGGTACTGACTGAAGAAAAGCCCAAGAAGAGCCAGAAGTCTAGAAATGCCTTTGGTCTTCTTTCTACCATTCTTGAAGAGATATGTCACCGAGATTCTCCCCTATGGCTCAAGCAGCTACACTTTGCTCTTCTGTGGTTAATCAAAACAGCAGAAATCTTGCAAAATGTGCTAGCAAATATCTAAAAATTGCGGTGACTCACAATGAATGTGAAGTTTGACCGGTTCCCTTCGTTTCCTGATTCATTAAACATAACAGTAAAGAGCGGACTTGAATAGTTTTGGGCAGCAAAAATAGTTCAGATATGACTTTGATTAAGTTGCTAGAAGTGATGACTGCACCTAAGTGCTCTGAAATAGTAGTGATAAGACGTTTGACATCGCCTCCCACAGAACTTGTTACAAAACCCACGTACCAGCCAGATATACCCCGAGTTAGCGCCAGTGGAGATTTATGATAAACAATGAATCCGCAGAGTTGAGGGAGCGAAAGGCCTCTCTGGCACTGCTCTGGCTGGTTACAAGCAAGGCTTCAGTGGCAGCAGTTCAGCAGCTTCCCTACCTGCAGCGGCAGGAATCAGGGAGAGGATTACATCCTGTCCTGCCCTGCAAGAATAATAAATATTTGGACTCTCTTTTTCAGCTTTGGGTATGCAGCAGAAGGAGAAAACTTGCAGTTGCCCTCTCACTATTTTTAGGCATTACTAATGATGTCCCCACCAAATTCATCTAGGGCACGGTTCATATTCTTGTTAGGCAGCCTAGAGGAACATGCTGGATTTCCTCTTTCACACAAAATTCAGAACAAATTCGGTTTCCTTTTCTTTCTTCCCCCCTACAAAATTCCTCTGAACTTCATCCAAGTGTACCGAGTCTGAACTGGGCCCCCCTCCTCCTGCGAGAGCAGGAGCTCAGCGCTGGAGCTGCCGGTCAATGTCAGCTTCTTGCAGCAGCACCTTACCCGTTCCTGGCTCCTTATCGCTGTTACACACCCTCGTAACGTCCCAGTATTTATTTCTCACAACCAGTCTCACGCAGGAGCTGCCCAATGGCATCCAATAGCCCCGAGGCCCACCAGCCGCGACGTTCGCATCCGCTTTCTAAGTTATTTTGCCAGCTTAGAAACGAAGCTATCTGAATAGAACGGTGCAACAGAAAAACCCCACTTCTTTTGTACTGAAACGCATCTATTTTGCTTCAGTGGTATTGCTGATAAAGTGCTCTGTTTTTCCATTTTTTTCTTTTTTTTTCTTTTTTAGCAAGAGGAAGCTGTTATTCCCCACCAATGTTTGATTCCTGTCTCTGTCACCAAGTTATTAGCGTGCGTGTATAGAGTGGCTCTGGATGAGCTGTGCTGTGCAAGAGGGAAGGGAGATAAACTTGCAGAAATGTCTCACAGCGGAGCTGTACTGGTGGCAGCAGGCATGTTTTCTCAAAAAATTAAAGTCTTTTGACCGAGCTGGTAGGAATAATTCCAACGGCAGACACTATACAGATAAATAAGAGCGTTGTTCACATTTGTCTACGTAAACGTGTTGCAATGTGCATTTAAAATGCAATCGGTGCCTTGAAGGAACCCCGGCAGCCTGGTTTGTTATTTCAGAAAATTCTCAATGAGGCTGTCAGTTCCAGAAGGAGGCTGAAGAAATCTGCTTCAGACTCACCAAAAGATGCCTGAACCGACGGTTTTTAATTGAAACTCAAACGACTGTAACTGCGTTTCCCTCGGTAGTCAGCACCCCATCCCATGTAGATACAGTCGGTTGTAGGTAATAAGATTACTTCTGGGTTACTGCCTGTAGCCTCTCAAACACTGCCAAGAGTGAATATGCAACATGTTCTAGGGTTAAGGAAGCCTAACGCAGTGCCAACATCATACTGTGACATTGCCTGCAGAGTGTGAAAGGATTATATCCTGTCTTAACATACCATTTCACCCATGCCAGAAAATGGAAAGGAGTCTAATCACCAAGTAAGTATGCAAGTCACTAAATATAAATCTAAACCGGTTTCTGCTGCTAGAATATCAAGTTTCCCTTAAGAGCAGCTCTCCTCTGAAAAGTGGCTCTGAAAAGTTGGTGCTGCGGGTTCTCATATTTATGGTATCTTGGTAATTTCCAGATGAAATCAAATCACTCTGTAAGTAAAGAAGTAGTTTTTTGTTGATTTTTTTTTTTTTTAATATATACGAGCTGTGCAAACTTAACTCCAGGTCTGGATTCCTTCCAAGTCACGCATTACTAAACAACAAAGATTTGGCAGCCAGTTTTTACAGCTCATTTTTTCTTCTGGCTGCCTGAGTCAGAACTGAGTCCTAACTCCGCTCTCCTTCGTACATACTGGGTCTACACAGTAAAAAGTAGGTCAAGATAGAAAAAAAACAAGTAAAACCAGGACAAGACTATGGCCCTGGCAAAGTAAATGGCAAAACACAAACTCTGCTGGGGCAAGGCTTGTAGTAGGCACAGACTACATGACACAAAAGCAGACCCAGCGAGTTACAGCAAGGCCATTTTTATCCATGCAGCGTGGTGTTGTACTTAATATTAAATATATAAATAAATAAATTTGGCATCATAGGTCATGCGGAGCTGCCTTTTCCCACTTCTCAAAGGGATGATTCGTGGCACCGGGGAGACCTCATGACAAACCATGCCTAATCTTGCCATGACCCAGAATGACTCCAACGGATCCTGAGAGTTGTCCAAAGGAGCCAGCCGGCCGCGTGCCCCAGGCTAAGGAGATAACGCAGGATCACTTAGGATCTTCTCATGAATGTGCAGGGTACGGGACCCTGGGTTCACCATGCCCGAAGACAGAGGAATGGCCGTGCATCACATGGGAAAGCAAAACGTCAGGGAAATACCGCAGCAACTGGCTCAGGGCTACGGGCATGCCTCGCTCCGAGAGAATCGACAGAAGAAACTAACAGCGCTTTGGAGGACTGCTGAGGTTCCCCCCTACCTTACATCAATAAAAACCAAGCTATTATTAAAATAAGAGAGGAAAGAGTAAAGTTCATATGCTTTTTTATGCTGGTAAAAATAATTAGGTAGAATACGTCATTCTTACATAAAGTGTAAATGTGGAGAACTTGAAAAATAAATTTTAAAATTGCTAGAGAAATTTTGTTATTTTTTCATAAAATGATCAAAAATGAGATTGGGAAGAAGAAATAAGACACCTTATTTCCTAAGTAACTACTAGTTCTCACAACCTTTAATCCTAGTATAATTCTCAATCTTTTAATTTTCTCCTTAAACCCATCTAATCTATTCTGTGTTCAATGTTTTCAAAAGTTATGCAAGTTAGTGCACCTCAAAAAAGGTGTAGATATGTGTCAGTTATACTGTAGTTGCTTCTGATAACGCTTTTTCACTTTCATCTGATTGCTGATCAGGGAAACAACTTTAAACAAGGCCAAGGAAAATATATTACAGCACAAAAAAGAGGAATCCTAATTAGAATCTAAAGATTTAAGAGCTCTGAAATTGCATGGGATGTTTTTCCACTTAACAGTAAATCTAAATAGTGTTTCCCAATCAAATTTTAGACTCAGGTTGAAATATCCTTAATAATCTGCACTTTTTCCCAGAAAGATTTGTTACCCACCAAAGAAAGAAAAAAACAGAGCTGCAGCAGGACAGTATGCCTGAAAAAGAAACCATGGGATCATCTCCGGATGGAAAGGGAAAAGGCAAATAATGCTGTCAGAGTAAAGACAAAGACTACTGGTAACCTGGAAAGGCAAAGGTACTAGAAGAAATCTAGTGATAGGTTAAACTTCCAGATTTCTAGTAAACACAGAAAACTGAATAAAGGTGTTTTCAGCCTTTGTGAGACTTTTCGAGGATGTTATAGCTTTTTCTCATATGGAATTCCACATTTTCCCCAAATAATATCTGTAATCTGAATTCTGTTCTTGAGATAATCACAGTGAGGTACTTACACATATGAAGAAAACCTTGAGATGTTTAAGAATTTCTGTGAGGTGGCAAACTTTGGGCTACATCCCAAAGGGATCTTGCATCTGTTGAGACTAAGCCAAAAGGCTATTAATTTCTTGCTTCACAAGTGTTTTTTTTAGACGTCTTAGCTGATCTATGAGCACCACCAGAAAGGGGTGGTTGTGTTCCTCTCCTCTTACTCCTGCTGTTCGTCCCCACTGCTTCTCCACAGCAGCTCTGATGCTTACCTGCCACCCGCCAGGAGCTGCTCCACGCGGGGAACACCAGGCTGGTATTTCAATTAACAGCCAAGTTCAGCCTCCAATTTCACTGAGTCTCAGTGACTCAGGCACCGAGATAAAGACAAGTCCAATATGTGTAAGAAATGCGGTATTAACTAAAGTGAAAGTTGTCATAGTCACTTGCAGAAATATTTCACTTTGTGGTCTTTTACATCTGTAGTTTTACAGACCATTACAGTAACCCTTATAGGCTCTGAGGAACAGCAGGATCCTTGCGCAGACTCCGGGAGTTCACAAACACACAGACTGCCACAAAGTCTTAAAATCAAATTACATAGATGAGTTGTGAGCGACTTCAGAGCCAGTGAGAGACACGAGCAATGACAGGGCTTGCCTCCCAGAGCTCATGGAAGTTATGCCAGTAAGAACTACAAATTCCTTCAGCGGTTTCCCTTCATGTCCGACACTACCATTTGCAGGCCGCACTCATGTTTTGATTTTTTTTTCTTTTCCTAGGTGAATGTCCTGGGAGAAAGAGAGTAGTACAGAAAAATAGCAGCAGCCAGGGATCCGGGAAGGGGCAGGTGTGTGACGGGAGCAGGGGGATGCGGGGAAGAAGTCATGGAGGAGCAGGTGGTCCCCGGGGCCTGTCAAGGACTGGATGGATGGGGTGGTGATTGATGGCTTCTGTGCTGGCTGTCAGGGGGGCTCGCTTCAGCTGAAGGGAGTTGCCAGGGACATATGGCAGGAAAGGGATAGCCAAATTTCAGGAGCACGTTGACAATGTAAGTCTATAAAAATCCCTTCTCTGGAGCTTCTGGTGCCTGGTGGAGCCGCAGGAGGGGAGTGGAGGGCAGCAGGCCTCGCATCCCTTCCCGTCCCGTCCTGTCCCATCCCATCCCGACCCCGATAACAGGGCGAACCTCAGGTGAGCCCCAAGAGGGGAAGAAGAAGCTGTCAGTTCCCAGAGTTGATAACTCCGGGATCGATGTCTCCCCGATTTCGGGGTGGCCCACACACAGCTCTGCTCCCTGCCACAGCTGCACTTGAGCTCTGTGAGAGATCCTCATCTCACGATTAAAAGCGGCGGCGATAAGCCCGCTGCTCTCTGTTGCTGAGAGGAAGACAGACACGGCGGAGGGTTTCCTGCTCTTGGGGAGTCTTGAGAAACCAGCGTCAGGGCTGAAAATCTCCACCTCAAAGGGCAGGCGACTCCGGGAGGGCGGCAGCACCTCTGAGGGCACCAAGCACCTGCGCGGGGCACGGCCTCGCGCTCCCCTGAAACCACGCAGGCAAGTGGGAAGGCAAAATGCAAACCGGAGCCCGAGCCGAGGCTGTGCCACGGCTGCAAACCGGTGTGGGGAAATCAAAGGAGTCCTGGCCTGTGGCCAGCCCCAAAACCAGGCCCGCAAACAGCACAACGTGCACGCACGGCACGCTAAACCCTCTACCCCCCACACACTGAAACTCCCATGGAAGTAGAGACCCACAGAGCTTCCTATTTCTCTTAATTAATAGAATTTGCCCGCAGGCGGTTTGAAAGTATTCAGAGAACATTGCTGCTGCTGTTCCCACACTTTCCCTTCCACTGCTGTTGTTGCAAAACTCAGAGGCAGTGACATAAAATAAAATAAGTCTTAAAAATGTAAGGAATGTCTTAGTTTGTCCCAGAAGCTGGCTCTGTCCTCTCTCAGGCTCTGCACAGATGATACCTCAAAGTTGACAAAACTTGCAAATACCTACACGCAGGCTAGCACTTGACTGACTGCTGACAGATTAAAAGGCTTGTTATTTTATTATATATTCTGCATAGACTTTGAATGCTTTATCAATCCTGCAGAAGATAACATCCAAACAAACAAGAAACAGGTTTAATGATAAGCCCAATCAGAAGATATAAGCTTTCAGATGTTAGGTAAATGTCTCAGTGTTTGGCAAAAGCAAATGGAGACAAAGCTGAGATGCACATTTTGAAATGAAAAGAAATACTTACATTATCTTGATTGTAGCGATATCAATGGATAAACTTGCATCTGACTATGATAATCATGTGAATAAAGAGATTATCTTGTGGGGATGGATTATATGTATATAATTGATTACAGTCCATTAGGTTCAGCTTCTAAGTCTCAGCATTTTAATGGGACATTTAACATCAAGCAAACACCAGGGAAAATACCAGTTTTCCCATTCTTTTTTCATTTCATTTCATTTCTGCAGCCTAAATTTATCCCGGGCCAGTCTCTGAAAAATTGTATTTGCAGTAAAAGAGACTCTACAGTTCATTCCACCAGTGCTAAGAAAGCTATCGCACGTTTCCACCAGCAAAACCTCTGGGTTTACTGGGATATGCCACTACCCAAGCACAAAAGCTGACAGAGGAGCAGTGGCTGGGCCTGATAGATTTGTTACAATGCTGCTGCTGAAGAACTGAAGGGTCTTTGCACCCATAAATACTGGTGAAAATACTAACTGCAAATAAAGGGAGAGAAGAGCCTCTGTAGGGCACCACAGCAAAGAACCCTGCTGCCTTCCAGAGCTGCTGGAAGACAATGGGGTAGCAAACTACCAAGTTTCTCCCTGCGGGGTGTTGTAAAAATATTTCCTCCAGTTTCGCTCCATGAGAAAGTTGGTTGAAGTCCCCAAGTCTCTCTTGGTTTCTTGCCAAAGCTGTGTGAAAACACAATTGTTGCCCGATTTCAACACAGAACATGACACAGACTTGATAAATACCGGGCTCAAGTTCATAGGCTTTAGAAAGCCATTTCATTGCATGTTTAAAGGGCTTGATCCCATTCCAGCTGAAGTCAATGGACATTCTCTCATTTACTGCAACACAAGGTCCTGAAGCCTTGAAGGAATCCAGCCCTGCAGTAATAAAACACTGTCTCTCGTGGGCAGAAATGTTACAGGCTCATGACAAAGCTTCACTGACAAAATGAACATCAGTTACTTCATGCAAAACCTTTTTAAGTACAGTGCAAAATATCTCATTTCATTTTTATTTGGTTTGCTTTTGTCTGGTTTCTGTCTTGGGTTAAGCAATCTTGCCATTTTCACTGTACTGTTTTTTAATGTCCTGCAGCTGGATCTGCTGGAAAGGACCGTCAAGCCCTTGCACACACACCTAAGGTAACGTAAGTCACTTCTGGAGAGAATTTTTTTATTATTTCATTTAATTTCAGGCTAATATTTGGCATGGAATTCCTTATGAAGGTTTCTCCTAATGAAATGGAAACCTAATAAAACTTTTCCTGAGCATGAACATTTATGACACCAATGCCAAATCAGCACAAATTCATCAAAGGTCACTGTGCTGTGATCCCACAGTTAGGGAACTGAATCTCTAAAATCAGGATTACTGCTGATACGGGGTTCAAGTCACGACTTTTGCCACAAAGCACAAAAAAATTCTTTGGAGAGCTGAAGTGGCTTCTGAGTATAGCACCTTGATTCAGGGGCACGTTGCTTCCTGAAGGTGACAACATAAAAATATGAATTTGCTTTTCTAGACCACTAAGTACCTGAGTCATGGATTACGAATGCAGTTCTCCAAATCCAATGAAAGCAACGGCAGGCTTTGCTGATGCAGAAGGGGTCAATGCATCAACCAGCGGTGTATGATGTGGATCTACTATAAATAAGTGCTTACGTTTCAAACTCTGACATCTCAGTACTCCCTTAGCTTGTAAGTCACCCCACGGATACGAAGAACTGCTGCCCAGCGAGTGACAGAGGCATCAGCTTGTCCTCAAGGAGGAAAAGTGCGGCATACAGATGTTGGAAGGTCAGCACGTTGCCACTTGGATGTTACTCAGCAGTTAGCCCAATTTCTGTTCCTTCTTTGAACAGAAGTCCAACAAACCCTGATCTTCCAATAACAAATGGCATCCTCTGGGAGAGACGTCTTCCTACTGCCACTGTACAATCCATAAGTTTGACAGGAAATCAATCACTACCACTGCAGGAGCATTTTAAAGATCCCTACTGGATTCTCTAGGAAACTAGTGAGAATACCAAAAGGATCAAAAATTCCTAGGCTGAACTTCTTTCAAAATTTAAAGGATGGATTTCTTTATCCCTTCCAGTGCTTTCTTCCCAACTCAGAACCTAAATTTGATAATTAATCAGATCTTTCTCCCCATTAGCACCCTCCCCCCAGAGATGTTGATGCCCTCCAAGGCCAGAGGGAGCTCGCAGCCCCCTTCAGAAGGAGGTGCCCTCAGCACTGTACCACAGGCCTGGGGGTGCAAGGATTTCCTCCGCTTTCCCCTGCCCAACGGAGGAGTCATGGGACTGAAAGTAGAGAGTTTACAAAGAAAACTGACTCTGCAACTTCCTATCTCCTGGAGCTGGGCAACGCGGTGAAGGCCTCCAGGAAGATAAGAACAAGCCGGGTTACCTGCTCCTTGGCTCGACTTCTCCAAAAGCCTGGCTACAGGTTACAGAGACGACGGAGCCACAACCATCTCTTCCATCAGCAACATTTAGGAAATAAAATAAAAAAAAAGAGAGGTTCTGCAATCGGATCCTGTGGGGACCAGGCCCTGCCAGCGCGTGGGAGGATGTGCTCCGCGGATCGACGTGCCATTCCTCTTCCTTTCTGGCTCCCAGCGAGAGCCAGACATCTCGCAGTCGGGCTGAGGCAGCTGGGCACACAGAGAAGCTGAAAAACAGTGAGATTTCTGAGCAAAAAGGGGACGGCCGGTACATTTTCATTACTTCCACACAGTTGAGCTGACGGTATTTTGGTAGTGCAGTTTTGGACTTAGGCACTGAAGTCTGCCTCACTGCTAAATCCTTTTTTTGGATTTGGCCTTAAAACCGTATGTTCAGCAGCATTTGTTTTATCTTCGAGACTTAGAACACAAGGAGGATTTGGCTTGACTATTTTCTTTCTTCATTCACACTAGGAATCCTGTGAATTCATGTGGATGGGTATACGATGATAATCTTTCCTTCAAATTTGCCCCCCGTATCGGGCACCGAAGCTGTTGGGTGGCAGGGAGCAGAGAACGAGCGATGAGCAGCTAAGAACAGAAAATGTGTCTCCAGATCCCTCCGTTCTCCCTGTCGTATTTAGCTAGACTTTTGGTGTCAGGATGTAAGCTCTTTTAAAAATAGTTTAGACAAGCCATTTTGTAGAAAGTTTTAAAGCATATTAGTGAATAAAAACCAGAAGAGAATAATGTATTTTCCAAGCTACGTAGTTACCGGAGTCAGGTCTGTTAGACCTGTAAATCGGTCTCAAAAGACTTAAACAAATTATATCTAATGGGCCAGCAAATTCTATATAATAGGGACATTTCTGTTCTGTTTTATACCTCCCTTTTTAATTCATTCCCTAAATGTAACAGAGCAGAAGTTAATGTTATGTGCTTCTTTTATTTAAGTGCTCATTAAAGAGTAAGAAAAATTCAGACTAAAAATACATTTCTAGAAGTAACTTGATAGTAAATATTTATTGGCAGAGCTTTATCCCATGGCTGCTGAAATAGCAGACATTAAATTAGGGCCACCTTGTTGATTAGAACTCTTTCTCTTACAGCTTTGGGTCTTTTTCTTAAAGCTGAAATAAGTAATTATAAATGTTTAGATATTTGTACTTAGACCCTGAACATAAAGACATTGCAATTTTCTACAGCACGGAGCTGCAATAGGAGCACGCATCCAGTTCTGACTGTTATTCTGCAGAATCTTTGCATTTTGCAAGGAGAGACAGAATGCCCATTTTAAGCGAATGTAAGTTATTTTCACTCTCAGAAAAGCTGTCGTAGATTTTTCACCAAAGCATAAGTGCGGTGAAATAAATGCGGCATGTTCAGCAGTTTCATAAAATATTGCATGTCACTGTCCTCAAGAGTCCAGCAGAAGAAAATCAGGGGACGAGCGGACAAATCCGGCAGGAGATGGGTGAGGATGAAACAAGTTTCTGAAGCGCGATGGAAAGTCTCTTCAGTGAAGCGATGTCGTGCAAGAAGAGAGTACCAGATGGCAAACTGGCAGCGTGTGCTCCCCTGCCAAAACGAGTGTGTCAGTAGAAGGAGAAAAGTAGAATTAGACGAACGGAAGGAGATAAGAAGTGATTTGATTTGGAACCACCAGAGCTGTCAGAAGATGAGGAGGAGTTTGGCTGAACTTTGTGAAAGTGAGAAGCATCCTGCAAAGCAGGGCAAGGAGGATATGCTCCTTCGGTAAAATCTAGTGCTGTCTGTGCTCCCAGGGTAGTCTGTGTTTATCTACCAGAGGAATGAAGTTTGCGTTATAGGAGCAGAAGTCGTGCTTCATAGCGCAGCTAATTAACTTCTGTTAGCTCCAAGTGACCAGGGCTGTAACTGCAGCTTGGTGCAGGTACCCTCAGCCAGCACTTCCCTCTGCTAAGCAAGTGAAGAAAGCCACAGCGAAAGGAAACGTTTCAGGGAGTGCAGCAGGAGGTGGAGATGTGAAAGAAAATGTCAGTGAGGCCAAGGCGACACAGCGACGGACGGTTCTGTGAGAAGCCACCCGTGTCACCTCCAGTATGAGCTGAGATCCTCGCACCAACAAATTAAATATAACTGGCTCTAAATAGAAAGCAGATCTTCCATTGCCCTCGTTGTTGATCTAAATGCATTGGCCAAGGCTGCTGTAGATGCCAGATAGGAAACCTAATTGTTAAGTCCAATGGGGGGAGAGTATTTTTAGCGTTCTGCATCAATTCAGTTCAACAAATGTGATGCCATCCGCTCCGGTTCGTACAGGAGCCATGTGAGAGCCATACTCCAACATGCATCTTACTTTTTACTTAGTATCAAAACCTTATGAAAGCCGTGGGCATTCCCCCACCCACTTTATCTCACTTAATAATCTCTTTCCAATATTAGATAGCACTGGGAATTTAATTTACATATTCCACGCACATATGAAGCTTATGCATTGAAACCAAACAAAAAAAAAAATTCATGAAATTTACTGGAAGAAAGCAGAAAAAGGATAGCAAATGATAAAAAAATAAATAAATGACTGTCCGGTCCTAAATTTCAAATGCTTAAAATAATGCATAGCCAACTTCAAAAAGTCAATTGCATGTTTATATTTGAATTTTCTTGTTCTTCTAAGTGGTGATTATTTATTCTAAGTAGAAGGTAGCTCAAAAGATTTTTTTAGAAGAAATGGGAAATTGCCATTTGAGATGTCATTTGCTGAGCTAACTGTCTGATAATAGGAATTTGCCAGAAAGGTCTATGTACAGAGGGAATAAGCACAGCGGTAAAAGCATAATATGTAAGATTCAAAACAAATTTTAACAGACATTAATAGAAAATGTGTGAAATGTAATTAAATTTCCTTTCTGTTCCATATTGCTAGAAATGTCTGCTCCTACTGAAGCTGCGGCCCTGACTAAAACCCCAAGCTACTTTTCTCTTATCACATTGCTTATTTTGGTTCGGCCTGGTTTACACTCTGGGTTCTCTCAAGCCCCTCTTTACGTTGGCCCTGTGGCTTTGCAGCACGCCTTTATTTTTACAGCAGCCCTTGGCTTGAGCAACACATCTCACGAACCCCTTCAGAGCCGTTTCGGCAGGCGGCTGCTTGCTGCCTCCCTGGCTGCAAAATGGCACAGGGCAGCAGGGACGCTGTGCATCTGGCCGTTCTGCACACCGGTAGGAGGCACTTTTCCATGTGAATAAACGGAGAGAAAGGGCGGAAGGAAGAATGAAGTGAAACGGCGCTCAGCAGAAGCTCTCTGCAGTGACCGGACAGCAAGGGAAGTCTCGGTCCTGTCACTACAAACGTAAGAAAACATCTCCTCACCTTTTGTATCTATGGCTGGCAGTCAGCTCAGGGGCAGGCAACAAGCTTGGTTTCCTAAGGTTTATTCCAACGATCCAATTTATGCAACCCTGCACCGAAACTGATCATTACAACTGGTTTAGAACAGCAGGGTCAAATGCTCACTTGAAAATGTACCAGTTTTCATATTTTGAGAAATAATAAGCTCTCTAGTACAGAAATCGTAGAGAAATGCCTTACTATTAGTTAGTACAAAAGCAAAATACTTGCATACCCTAGTACCTACTGATTTACAACCCAACAGTCTTTGGTTCTCTTACTGTATGTTCCTAATGTCATAATGCTCCAAATTTCATTTCCCCTGAAAAAAAAATACCACTGAGAGGCAACAGGGAATGAGCAGTGCAACTCTGTGGGACAGCCACCAGTTTGCTCTTTGCTGTGGCTCCTGCCTCATTCCCTGCAGCCGTCACAGATGCCAAGCCTGAATGAGACTCTTAGCTTAGAGCGTTTTCAGCCAGGTGAAAAAATGCCTCCTTTCCTCCTAAAAAAACCTCGAGTCTCTTCCCGAGCTCTATTTCAGACCATGCAAGTTCATACACAGTGTGTATCTGAAAGATCTAGAAGGGAAAAGCTTTAATCAGTTTTATTGTAGATGACAGAGCAAAGATTTCTTTAATTAATGGTCCTTCCTGGCAACCTGTGCCACTGTAAAATTAGCTCCAAATTTGTTCTGCCATGTTTATGGGCTCCAGTTCAAAAATCTATGAAGTGTGGAGTATTTTACAAGCTCCTGCAGCAACACAGAAAAGCAGGTGGTTGGACACCGTGTGAGAGGCAAATAAATGCAACCATTTATCTAGAACAATTTGCAACTCACTGGGAGAGCTCAAATACCAATGGAGTGACAACTTCAGGATATCCACCTAGCAGCACAGCTATAGACTGACTGGATTTCCACAAGCAATCTGCAAAACGATGACCCTGCCAAGCAGCAAAATGCGCGCTGCACACACACCGCTGCACCCGCTCCACCCAGGTGTGTATCTATGCGGATTTACAAACCCCATGAACTTAGTTTTCTTACCAGGCTTTCATCAAGGCTTTCCTGGTGTTACCCCTACACAAGTTCCTATGCACAGAAGCCCGTTCAAAGCCCAGAACGACAGGGCTTTCGTGGCTGTCCCTGTTCCCCAGCTCCTGGACCGATGGCCAGATGCTGCCAATCTCCCATGCCAATCTTCCCCGGCACACTGAAGTTTTGTGGATTTAGGTTTTTATGTTTCCAACCGCGTAGCTGCTTGGAGTCAGTCCTGACGCTTTTCTCCAATGTTACATTTCTCCCCGGAAAATAAAGCATCTCATCCGCCTCGAGCAGATCTTTGAAAAGCTAAATTTAGGCCGCCCCCACTGCAGCATTGTTCTTTTGCGTGCCGTGCAGGTGTCTTCACGAGGACGCTAGCCAAGAAGATGGGCCCTCGAAGGGGCTGTTGGAAATCCGTGACGCTGCTCTCCAGAAATCACTAGGTACAGATGCAGGTGCAGATGCGAGTCCATCAGGCACAATGGAAAAGTCCTCCAAGGCTTGTAAAGCACGCAGTGCATCTGTTGCTAACGTGGCTTCGTGGCTTTGTCTCTGCATCTGTGTAAAACCACAAGACGTCCAGGCACACATCTATTTCCTTTCTCTAGGCACACATCTATTTCAGGGCCGGGTTGGAAGCTTTGGAAGCTTTTTTTTTTTTAAAGTAGTTCTTTGCTTCTGGGCAAAGAGCCGCATTAGGAAGACAAGACACCGAGTTTTGACCTCACGACTTAAAGGACCGTCCACTTTGGACATGTCGTTGACCTCTCTGTTACTCATTTTATGCACTTATAAAAATGCAACTAATGATGCTCACCTCATTTGCATACACACCGAAGAAGCAGCACATGGGACATAAAGTTAATTTCTGTGCCTTTGGGACATAACTGGAGAACGAGACTTCTCGGCCACTAGAAAGTCCCTCCCCAAGCCTGTTCTCAGCAGCAGGGACAGCAGATTTCTTGTGCTGTGGGGCACGTTCCCTGAAGGATATTATGAAAAGTTCAGTGAACATAAACTTCCCTAGGTTCATTAATAATTAGTTAATGTCCTTAACATACTAAATGAACAATTAGGTCATTGATACAGCCTCAAGTGACTTACTTGGCATAAGCAAACAACATTCATTTCAGCACAATGAAATTTGGGGTGTACTTCTAGGAACAAAGAATGCAGTCCCTATTTCTGGGGGGGGGATTCCTAGGAAACAGAGACTCAGGAAAAGTCTGCCAGACACCGTGGGCATGCAGCTGAATAGGGGCTCCGAGCTCAATGCTCCCTGTGAAAAGGCCATCCCTCTGTGTCGGAATGCGGAAGAAGAGAGCATCCTTTGTAAAGCAGGACTCGTTCCCACCATCAGGTCTGACCTGGCCGCGGCTCCTGGGGAAATCACAGGGTGACACAATTAGCAGAATGAACGTCACGAGCGTGACTCGGGGATGTGGTGCGCAGGGTGGCTTTTTTTTCTGAAGCAGTCTCCCAGATATTCTTAACACGGAGAGAAAAATGCTTTCCTAATATAAAAACAGCTTATAAAAATGAGACTAGCATATAAAAAGTCACGGACAGGACATACTGATACGATCTACCTACGATCTGAAAGGCTTGAGCTAACACCTTTTCTATATCTTGTGGAATGACAGATTGTAATCAGCAACCCGGCTGAATGAACGCAGCCTGCTGCTCTCTAGTAATTTTTCATCCCCTGTGAGATTAGCTTTACTTATCCTCATTCAAAACTTTGCTCTACGTGCGAAGTATTTTCTTCTGCCCCTTTATGCTTCAACAGAGTCAGTTATTTTTCTGCTCAGATTCCCATATAATTCTTGTCTTTTTCTACTGCATATCAGGGGATGAAAAAAACCAAGAACATCCAGCTCACGCTTTGTGATTACCAACATTTAGAAGTCTAAATATACATCCCTCGAGCTGATGAATTAGTTCTTTCTGCATTGGGAAACAGACCGAGACCTCAGTTATTAAAGTGTAACGAAGCCGGGATGAAATGCGTTCCTACACACGCATCCATCTACCCAGCTATCTACACACATACGCGCACGCATCCAATAGATTTCAGACCTGCGTGCTACTGCTGACAAGTTCTGTAGCCAAGCCACATTCCATGTAAAAGGGTTCGTTTTATAGACCCCCATTCAGTGTCCCCGCTTAGGAATTCCGTTTTCAGTTAAATCGACGTACTTCGAAACTCCTCGGCTTGTCTCGGAAAGAAAACTTTCCTCCAAGTCTTCCAGCGAGCTTTTTTGCGTTACTTGTATGAAACATTTGGGACTTCTGTCGTGGTGCTCTGAGACACGGTGCGCTGTTCTTTAAGGCCTTGGGTGGGGAAAGAAGGGCTTGAGAGCCAAGATAATATGCTCAAGGAATCTGGCAGTATACAAAGACGGAGGGAAAATGAAGCAGATGCAGAGGGATGCGGGATAATGCTGGACACAGGGCCCTGTTGTTTCAACCTGATGCTGTTTTCACACAACATTTACCATCAGCGTTAAAGGGCCCGGGATGCGAGCAGACGACTTACTCTGAACGTAAAATGGCAGCGAAAAACAGGAGGAAAAGCCTAATATCTAGTACCCGTTGTTTACAGAAGGTTATAGATTACTTCAGCTATTAATGGTGTTTGGCATTTAAACAGGAAAGGCACTTGGATCGTGCTCTTCATTTGGATAAGGCTCTAGTTCGTTGTATTCATATGTATTTATTTTTCATTCCAAGAGTAAAAAAAAAATGTTATAATAATAAAGAAATTCCTTCAAAGGCTTGCTAACATTGCTAACTTGGACTCATATGAGAGCAGATCATTTTTCAAGTCACTTATTAAAGATACCTTTAAAACACAAAGATAATCCCCTTAAGAAAACGCATCGTTCAACATCCAGGAAAAATAAATAAATACATAAAATAAAGGGTCTCTGGCATTAAAAAGCCAACATCTTTATTTGATGAAACCCCACTCGCGCTCTCCATTCCTCATAACAAACTAACGCAGCAACTGCGCCCGATGATCTTGGATATGTTTTTATTCGTTTTCAACTTCCCGAGCTTTTCTTTCCCCCTGGGTTTAAGGGACGTTTCTCCTGGCTTATTCTTTGAAATAAAAATTGCCCAGGTAGCGTCTCCTCCTCTCTGCCCGCTCTTAGAAAGTTCTCGAATTAAATATTTGTCACAGCTGTTGCACAGACACAGTATGTCTGCTGTCTCCCCTGGAGTGAAAACAAATCGCAGCCAGTTTGCTGGTCACACGTTCCAACCGGGATTTTGCCATCTGTCATTGTGTTTGCAGAGCTATTTAGATTTCCAGTTCATACCAAACAAATTCCACCTCCAGGACGAGGGGGAACTTCAAACGGCGGTCGGAGAGATCATGTAGATGGGGAAACGTGCCGGGGAGTCGGGGGGCCTGCATCTGTTCACAGCTTTAAATATTGTTCGGCGTAATTGCGTGAGAGGCTCCTCGGGTCGGAGCCGCCATCCCGGATACGCCGGTGCGAGGAGAGGAGGATCGCCCTCGCCGTACCTTTTCCCCCGTCTCCGCTCCGTTCAGGTAAGCCAAGCTGTGCGAGACAGATCGCGGCTTTACCCGCAGCAGAAAACTCCGATAAAACCATCCCGGTCTTAAATGCCGCCGCTTAAATGTATTTCTAGTTAATTACGCCTAAAAGTGGAGAAGCTCAAAACATTGTACAGACATTTAAATTCTCCAAGGGTTTTTTAGCGTGGAAGAGATTACAAAGTGGGTTTTTTCCTCTTTCTTAGGGCTCTCCCAACAGTACTTCATTCCCTAGACAGTGCCTGGGCGGAGGAGAACTCAGCTTTTTGCCCCAAAGCCGGCAGAGGCGGCTTCGATGCCCACATAACCCCACCAGTCCTGGCTGCAGAGGGACCTTCAGCCCTCGCTTGCTCCTCCTCCTCCCCCAGAAGCGGTGCCTGTGCGAAGCTGCCAGCTCTCATTCTTCTGGAATGAGACACTCTCATTTATTGTCTCCATTTCAATCCGCCCGAGGCCGAAAATAAAGGCAGTCACCATTGATTTCAGGCGGATATTTAGAAACACATTGAGATCCTTTCTAAGTCAATTAGATTACCATGAATTGGCAGCTCCACACATTTCCTGTGGGGGTTATGTTGTTACGCCAGGACCCCCCTCCCTCCAGCCGTGCTCTCAGAGCCTGTGACAAAATTCCATGTCAAAGGAGGCGGCGCTGGGCGGTACCTGGAACAAGGGAGGCTCCCTGCCTCGACGGCAAACTCCCTAAAACATCCCACCAGGTAACGTGAGCGCCTCCTGTGAGCCCCTGCGTGGAAAATGTTCCTAATTACGGTTTGGACCTGCTTCCTCCAAAAGAGCCTGGCCTTGAAATCCGTCAGGAAGCAAAACGCAGAACAAAACAATAAATTCGGATACACCAGAGACAGAACTTCTGACCGTTTAAAGACTTTGATGTGTACACAAACAAGTGGCATGCAGATGCTTGGCTTTCCCACTTGCCAGCTAGCTCAGAGCAGATGGGCTTGAAGGAGGTTTCCAAAAGCGCTGCACGTAAGGACAGAGATCCCCAGAGGTGCTAGTAACACTCATTTTCTTCCATAAGATGCTGCGTTTCAGCCACGGTTACTGCTCCCAAGGCTGTTTGATCAATAAGGTTACATCTCAGAAACGTTTAAAGCTTGGGAGGCTAAGCCACTTCTGCCCGTGCAACTGGCTCGTATTAAAAACACAGTGGAAATAAATGCGTTGGTGCAGGATGACCGCAGAGGGGTGTGCTGCAAGACAGCACATACCTTGAGATGGCAGCACTTCAGCAAACACAGACTCAAAAAATACAAAAATTATTAAAAAATAAATATTTTTTTAAATCAAAGTCCAAGCGTTTTGAGAAGCAACAACATAAAGCCACAGCTCCCAAGATTTTTTTCCGATGAGTTTTGCAGACGGAGGTGCCCAGTGTTGTACACAAAAGGCAAAGCCCGTTCCCCGTTATTTGTATATCCTGCTGCTTGAGGGAAGGGTTAGCTAGTGGCTGTAAGGCGCCTCCAGCAATTACAGCCGGCGGGGTACCGGCGTGGCAAGTGGAGAAATAAAAGCAGTTTAACCAACTGTCATCCTTACCTTCCGACAATTTATGGAGTGAAGTCTACCAGTGCATTAAGGTCTTCAGGTGGGTGAGTGCAGAGAAGACCCCAGTGCTATCACCCACCCTGCCCCGCAGGCAGAGCTTCCCCGAGGTGATGCTTTAGGAGGCCAGCACGTCCCCAACCCCTTTCACAATTGGTGGGGAGGCCTCGGGGGGGCTGTGCTGGTCCCACAGCATCCCACTGCTTTCTCGGACGCTCGGTAACACACCAGGTCAACCACGCCGATCCAGCCCTGCCGCCTTTCCAGGGTTCCAGCTGGGTGCATAAATGCGGACACGAATCCCAAAACCTCATGCAGGTACTTCATACCCATCACACGCAAAAGCAAGAAATGAAACGAGGTATTTCACATGTTCTTCAAGCACTACAAGCGTTTCTCTTTGCTGTTTTAATTATGTTTACAACCGTAATGCCTAAGAGGCCAAACATGTATAACTCATTGCATTCTGCTGAGGCATACACAGTCCCTGCTTATTTTCTAAGCAGATGCTGCTCATGATTTCCCTGTTCATATTTGATCGTTTCTTCAAATAACAGTTATAACTGAGAAAAGAATTGAGAAAACATTCTGTGACAGATTTTCGTCTTCTGGATTAACTGAAAAGCATAATCTGATACTCAAGTTGTGCTGTCGAGGAGTGATCTGACACATAGCTCGCATCTGAGTGCTTTATTTCCTGCCTAGCTGAGTGGGCAAACATTTCTGAGTGGACATAATCACAGATGAATGCGAGCCACTGCTGTGCAAAGGCACAAATTGCGTTGTGCTGCCTGGTGGCACCGATGGTTCTCACCCGAGGACGTGCCTCGGATTCAGGAAGCCTAAACAAATGCGAGTTAATTTTCCACGAACATTTCTGCCCGTACATTTTGGAAGCATTAGCACACAGGGAAAGTGGTCGCCAGGGTGCTCGCTGCTCGCCGTGGGAGCACCAGACACTTCTCATCTTCATCTTCTCAGTATTTATTCAAGCAACGTGATACTGATGACAGTAGCAGAGGAGATCTGATAGCAACACGACAAACCAATTACAAAAGGAGTTGATGGCATGATTAAAATTGCTTTTAAATTTTTTTAAAAAAGAAAAAGGCTTAAGATTTAACATAAATCTTTCCCTGAGCTTTTTCCTTTAGTGCATTAACCAAACTAAAAGCCGGAGAATTATTGTTTACATGGATGGAGTCACGTACATTTGAGTAGTTTCTGTTGAAAATACAAAATATTTTGCAGGAACTGAAGTTAAAACATTATAATACAGGCAGGGGGGAAAAAAAAGACCCCCAGTTAGATTCCTTTACCCCTAGCATATGGTATAGAGGTATATGCTATGCACTAATGCCTTTTCAGAGCTATTTTAAGACCCTATGAGGCTGCAATCTGAGAGGAGTGGTGACAGATACACAGGCACAACTGGGTTACATTCGTCATGTATGCGGCTTGCTAACTCCTAGCAGAAAGAACTTTACAGAAAGGATAGGAAACTCCCCCATTCCGCCCGAAAGCCTGTATTCCTAACATTTCCCTGAAAAAAAAAAAAAATATATATATATATATAAAAAAAGAGGCCGGGGGAATGTTCAGTGGACAGGGAACCTCACAGTGAGGAAGCGTGGGTAGTCCGCCGACTCTTCATCAAGTGCGATGTGACAAAAGATGTTACGGGACGTCACCTTTGTCTATTCACAGAGCTTTTTCCGCAATCGGTTTAGATATTCAGGTTTAAATATTCAGCTCCTTCATGCATTGATGTATCTGCGTCGGTCTAAGCTTAGTTTAAACTTTAATCAGCAGAGAGAACGCGCCGAACCCTGGGAGCATCAGCGTTACCTCTAACTGCTCCCAGCTCGGAGCAGGCTGACAGGACGGTGATATAAATATCTCAGGTATGCATTTAGGGCAAAGCAAACAGGTCGTTTTGGAGAGGCAACTTCAAAGTCGTGTAAGAACCTGCAAAGAAATCCGAGTTCCTCTGAAAACAATGGCAAAATTCCCGGCGATTTCACCAGGGGCAGGATTTCGCAGTGATGTTAGCAGCGGAGCTTGGAGGCCGAGCTATACGTTCTGCTGGCTAACAACCTGCTGGACAGACCTAATTGTGTTATGGCAAATTTATTTTTGATGGAGGAAAGGACAGGTCAGGTTCTGAGCAATGGGGAGAGGAGGACTGCAGGTAGTAATGGGCCTCCTGGTCTTTTCTTTACGATGGCTGTTCAGCCACAGATTTTACCACTTCCGATATTATTCCTTTTCCTGATTACCTTGGCAAAGCCAGGACTTTCCCCAGCTCCCTGGTTTCCTTTTTCAGCTGGGGAAGTCATACCCCCATTGTGGGTCCCCATCTCTTGGGTTGGGAGCACGTTAGAAAGCAAACTAAACAGATCGGCTTTCACCCCGAAACCTTGGGGTTTAAATACGTTTAGAGCTCAGAGCACTGGAATGCCATCCAGCCCGCGGGAGCCTACAGCAGGGGAGAGGGAGAATATCTGCAGCTCGGGGCTGATCAAGTAACACAGGGAGTGGCAGAAGCAAGCCTCATTCCTCCGGGCCCCTCGCTGGCTACCGGCACGCTCTATCAGCTACCTGCCTGCAGTGATGCACGGCGAGCCAAATCCCAACCTTTCCCCGTGGCTTCCCGAGGTCTGGAAGCACGCAGTGTTTACGAAACAGGTCCTGCCCCTCCCAGAGCAGCAGCTGCGCTCGAGCACATACCGATGGGATTTTCTGGACCCCGGGCAAGGTTGGGGTAGGGGAATAAGGAAGGCTCGCCTGCTGCAAGGTGCCACGCGCCGCTTGCTGCCACTGGGGTCAGCCCGAGAGGAGAATATCAGCAGCAGGACTGCGTGTAAAAAATTAATAACGTCCGCAGAGAAATTTGCATAATATTTCACATACAGTACGAAGGCGTGAAACCCGTTTGCTTCTGTTAAAGAACTCCTGGCTGATAATGACTCTGCTTGATGCCCGGCGGAGGACGCGCTCCCTGGGGAACATCAGGCCGGGATGCCTCCACGCTGCGCACACGAGCCTTTTTACAGACCGGTAGGGAAATCAAGCAAAAAAATGGCAAAATGTGAAGCAACGTTACACACGTGAGGTCAGGGGAACAGACCTGCTCTGCTGTTTGTCAGTGCAAAGCCCGGCTTTATCTGCTGTTGACGCCAGCGAGTCACTATCTGCGCATCCATTTTGCAAAAACATCACAACTTTAATTGCGAAATCATCTTTTAAAAGGCAGGGTTATTACGACTGCTGAGTTATCTCTCTCGCTTCAGTTCCTTAGAGGGTGCTCTCTCCAGCGATTCGCATGGCAGTCAAAGCACGCGAACATTTATAAATACCAACACAGATGCCAGCATGTCGGGAGAAATGCGGTTATAACATCGGAAAGCTTGGAAGAAATTAATGCTGATCCTGATTAGAGCAGTCACTGTACTTGCGATGCCTAGTAATTAAAAAAAAATGCCAACAAGGTAAATTTGTTTTGCAGAAAACAGCCCATGTCCCAAACTCCATTTCCTGGCCCCAAGCTGCCGGTGCTACAGGAAGGGAAGGAAGGCTGATTTTGAGCATTTCCAGGATTTGGGGCCGAGCTGACATAACAAATTTTCCACCCAAGCGCTGCAGACTCTGAAGCAGGCACCAGAGGCACCCTGCAAGGTCGGGCTACGCGGCTGAAGGGCCGGCAGCCCTGGTGCTGTACTGCTGGGACTGCTCAGGCAGCCACGCGCTGAAGAAGACCAGACCTTCCCCCTGACACCAAATATTTGGGGCGGCCTCCACGCTTCCCCGCTGGGTCCAGGGCAGCAGGGGCTGTCTGGCCACGTCCCCATGCTGGGGACACAAAACCTAGATGTGGTTCCCTCGTGTTAAGAGGAGGAAAAATTAAACTAATTCCTAGGCCGCCGACGTTACGCCTCGCAGTTCCTGTGTGCCCTGGGAGTCACCTTCCCCTGGGTCTAGGAGGAACCTGGACCACAACTACCCAAGAAAAACAGCTTATGTCTGAAGATCAACTGTTTTAGTATCTGGAAATTTCTTAGAAATTGGTGGTGGTGGGTTTTTAAGGTGGTAAATAGGACATGTAGCACCTGAGGCTATGGAGGCCTCTCAGTACGCACACAAAGTCTGTCAGTACAGGCAGGCCGGGGACAAGGGAACTTTTCTGCAGAGCAATTCACCGCAAGATTAAAAACGCTTCGTGCCTATCACTTAATTAACTGCCTAACAGAGCACTTCCTGGAAGGGAGAGCGATGAATTGATGAGGTGATGAAGTTATGGGATTTACTTACAGACCCCAAGGCAAACTTGTGGTAAGAGCACCTTGCAAGGTCCAGCACAACCCAGCACCACGCAGAAACACAAGCTTCTGCCCCAGGTTTAACTAGGTTTTCTTTCAGCATTTCTAAACCCTTCCACTTGATTGCCCTGTGTACCTGTTACAGAAAATGGACTCAGAATCCCCTGGTTGAACATCTGGGCAAAGCAATACACATCTTGACTCCCAGTTGCCATCCCAGATACGGAAAGTGTTCCTCGCAGTGCCCTGACGCTTAGAGCTGGGTGGGTAGCGCATGTAACGACTCAGTTTGGCTTCTGGTTATTTATTATCCATCCAGTAGAAGTCACCTGGGTTCAAGAGATGACAGCCACAGAAATTTGGAAATTTGCTCCCTTCTCCTTTGCTGTCAGCACCACCCTTCTACCCGCAGCTTTCGAGGCAGGCGCTAGGAGGTGATCCTGCTGTGGGTTAAAGCAAAAGGCATCAGAACCTCCCTGCTTTGGAGAAGGGTTTCGTGTGCTTCGGAAAACTTGCAAGGTTAGGTGTAAATACTTTGAAACCGTTCTGATTAACAGGTTGAGGTAACACCGCTCACAGAGCTGGCTGAGATGGAGTATCTGTTTTCTCTCTCTCTCGTGTCTCTGAGAACTGCTAAAAAAGTTCCACCCAAAGCCGACCGATGAGCAGCTTAAATTGGATTTGTGATCTTAGCCTCGCTTGGAGCTCAGACCTTCCAAACCTCACCGCTCCAATTGCTCCCTGCAATTTGCGGGGCCTGCCGGGCTGGAAGGGGCCCAGGGCACGAGGAGACAGGTCAGAGGACACTGCCACCCACCTAATGCCATGGCTCTCTAGCAGTATTTCTTAACCAACATATTAAAAAACTTGGAGGCTGTTTCTATAGCTATCGCCAGGCAGCATGTACAAGCCGCTCGCTGTCTGTCGTTACAGAGCCAAGCTGCCAAGGAGGTTGTTCAGCAACTCGCCTTGTCCCAAACCATGGAAATCTACAGGCTCTTCCCTAAATCAAACAAGTAACCAGAACGGTGCCTACAAAATCAAGGCAGTTTTCTGATAAACGGGCCCCATAAGCCATTCATAACGATGATGGCTTACAGGCTTTCATCAATACGCAAATTGCTGTCTTCAAATTGAAAAAGCATGTGAAGTAATGGACTCTACGTCTTACTTTGAAGATGTGTCAAAACAGAAATGAACTTCGCTATGCAATATCAGGGGGTTGCCGTATTGATTTTGGAAGCCACGCTGTATATACTTTTCTACAAACGTCACATATTTCACAGAGCAACTCCTTTATGCTATTTACACTGCATTAGAGACAGACAAATGGCTTCGGACAAAATGTGCCAAAGCTAAAACAAATTTAAGGTCTGAAAAAAAAAGTTCGCTTAACTTTTACCTCCCGCATTTCTCACTGCTCCGCAGTTCCAGGTACTTGCCCAGAACAGGCGGGCAGTGTGAGAGGGAAGCTCCGTGCCTCTCCCCGCTCGTGGCCAGAAGCAAGAAACGAGCAAGTCACGGAGCTCGGGCTCACTTTGGAGAGTCTAAAATCGGTTTAGACGTGGGTCTACAACCGATTTCAGGTTGCTGAAGTTAGCAGAAATGACCTGTTGGATGAAGTCCATCTCTAAGATCGCACAACACCTCCCTTCAAAGAGCACCACCACGTCCCTCAG
The DNA here is from genome assembly GCA_011075105.1 of Heteronetta atricapilla. Lineage (NCBI taxonomy): Eukaryota > Metazoa > Chordata > Aves > Anseriformes > Anatidae > Heteronetta > Heteronetta atricapilla. The sequence goes on from CM021737.1 coordinate 36,528,734, forward strand.
CTACCGAGCATTTTCCATACGCCAAGTATTCCCAGGGACACGCTCAAACCCTAAAAAGGAATCAGGAACTCTCACCACCCCCCGTGCTGCAGTTTCCCAAATGGTATTTTTTGAGAAAACGCTTTTAAATTCAGCTCTTCCTCAGAAACAGATCTGCTGGTCTCTGAAGAGTGCCTGTACATTTGATCACCAGCTTTTCACTGCGCTGACTGCTCTGAGCTCAGCACAGGGATGAAGGCACCCCATCTGAGCATCTCCCTGTCCCACACATCAGGACAGCCCCAAGACACCTCCGCCGGGTCGAGCCCGGCCGACCCGGGGCTCTGCTGGAAGGTGACCAGCAGAAACCTCCTGGCTCCTTGGAGATGCTCTGGAGGAACCCTTAGGTCAGCCCAGCCTGCGGAGTTCCCTTTGGGGCTGGTCCTGTGAAATCCCTGCTACCCTCTAGGTAAAGGCTTTGCCCTGATAGTTTAACAACAAGGAGCCATATGCTGAATTGCTCCTCTTTCTAATTAACCCCTGAACTGTCTGCTTGGTGCTCGGCCGCTGCGCTCCAGCCGTGTGTGCTCAGCACTGCTCAAACCTATTTTGAAATGTCACCTTCGCCAAGGGCACCCATGGTCACTGTTCATCAGAAAAAGGCCTGGAGTGCTGACCCCACTTGTTTCCCCTCCTCACTCCGAATTTCCTCTCTCCCTGCCACCCTTCGTTTCATCTCCATAAGCCAGTTCATAATCCATTTCAACGGCTCTCCTCCTAAGCTATTTTTAAGCTTAAAAGCCCCATCAGTCTGGTGGGTGGCTACTGCTCCTTTGAAATAAGGGCTGAAAAAAGGCGATGCTTTCACCCTTATCTGCTTAGTTGTTGGTGTTTTCAAAGACATTTGGGGGGGGATTTGCTAATAGGGACGCACGGCTGCAGGCACCCCTCCTGCTCCCCAAACCTGCACAAAGCCAGAGCAGGAAACACACGGGGCTCGACTCCTCCTCCTTCCTCTTCACCCTCTGAAAGATTTCCCCCAAGCTTTTTCAATGAAAACGTTCACCTCTGAGACAAAATCCATTTTACCACCTGAACAAAACAAACCACATTTGGGGTTTTCCTGCTCTCTCCCCCTCCTTCCCCCAGTCAATACCTGACCTTTCTCCTCTTTTCAGTGGCGCATGTGAGGAGGAAAAGTGAAACTAGTGAAAAATTGAACCAGTGCAAAACCAAACAGCCTGAATACTCTCCCCTTAAAACATCCCAAAATAAAAACATCCTCCCCATTCAGCGAGAACAACAGAAGGAAAAGCAATGGGAAATGTTCAAGAATTGTCACAATTTCCTCATTTTTAACCATCCCTAGAAAATAAACGGCAGCTATTCATACACGAGTGCGTTTCGTTGAAGTGACACTTAACAACCCAAAAATATGTCATTTAGTCTTGCATTTCTCTAAGCAGGAGATAATTTTTACGGGTGGCTGCTGCAGCAGCTGCACCGGCCCATAAAAAATCATTGTTTGGGGGGAAGACGGGGGTTAATCGTACGGGATCTGGTATTTTTAAGCCAGACCTTTGGATTTTTAAAAGGGAGATCATGAAAATTCCTTTTCCTAGGCAAACGGTACCAACATACAAATGCAATTTTCTTTTTACCTCTGATAAACCTCTGATGCCACTGGCTGTGTACTGTATTGACGCCAAGCTGGAAGCCTTACCTCCCACGGCTCTGAAATTGCTCGGTAAGTGCTGGCAATTCCTGCTGACTCTGCGCTTCGAGGTAAAGATTCCAGTGTAATCAGTCTCCTGACAACAATGACCGGATCCAAGTTCAACTGCTCTTCTGCCAGGGGCACGAAGCATTTCACCTGCTCCATGGCAGATTTTACATAATATTAAAACCTCCCCTTCTGCTTCACAGCCTTTTGTGGGCAAAGGATCGAAAAGCAGGCAAAATCCACAAGCAGGCACTGCGAAGGACGGCCCTGGGGGCTGACCATGCAGCCAGGCAGCTAACCGGTGCCCTGCAGGGGAAAGTCTGTGTTTTCCCCCAAAACAGCATGCAACAAATCCCAGTTTGCCAGCAGACCTACAAAGACTCTTATCGCATAGCTGGGAATGATCTGTGCTGGCAAGCACAGCAGTCACGCTTCCTTTCACCCTCCCAGGACGGGATGGGAGTCTCTATTTCTTGCTAAGATTTACAGCTACATATTAAATTAATAAATAAATGAATGAATATTGACTTGGGGGGTTAGGGGGAGAAGGAATGGGGTGATGGCGACTGGCTGTACCCAGGAACTACCCAACCATTTATCCATCTGTAGCAGCTCTGCCGAGGGAATTTAGAAAATCCAGGTGCAGAGTGGCTAGCAGAGCACTTGTCTAGGTGGTTACCTGCTCCACGAAGGACTGAGCTTCTAGTGCCCATGTGAAATAAACACATCAGGGAACAGAAGCATTTCCTCCATACCCTAAGAATGCAGCTAGATAGGCTGTACGGTTTTCTGATGCCCTCCTAAAGTGTATTTAGTGGTGTTCTAGCATCACCTCCTTGGACAAAGGCCTCGTCGGCACTTGGAGGGCTAAAAGTGTAATGCAAAATTAAGACAGTTATTTTAATCCCCCGGGTTTTTAATCTGGGGCCTGTTTTATGGTGTAGGTATGGCTAACAGCTAATGCTGGGTGACACCTTTGTGTGCTTTGTGACTTAGCCCGAACGCCGTGACTCAGCTCCGAGGGCTCTCCAGGAAAAAGGTGCTCATACAAACAGAGCAAAGCAACCAAAACCAGCCCTCCGCCTGATGATTAGCAAGTAAATATTTTCCTTACCCGTTTACTGAATCGTATGAGGTACAAACAGCAATCTCAGTGCCACAAAGCAGGAAGGCAGCAAGGTTGAACTGAACCCATGGCCTGTAACTTTCCCGTGGGCTGAAAAATCACCCCCTTGAGCTCCGGAAAACATAACGATCATTTTAATACTAGAAGAGGCCAGCCCCGAGGTTTTATTCTAACCCTGACCCCCTTTATTTTTTATTGACTTAGATAATATTAAATATTTGGTGTCGCAAAATAATCCCGACCTAACAGATCTTGACCTTAGAGATCCCTGAAGGATCTCCCCTTCCTGACCCATGCACGTCGCAGGGCACTGGCCAAGTTCAAAGATCATCCGAACGATTTCCTGCCCTCTTCTTTTTTTGCCCTATTTCACAGTTACAACTGCTTCAGGAGCCTCAAATTTCCAGTCGTGTATGATGGCTGGAAGTAAACAGTAAAATGTTCCATTTTTTTTTAAAAAAAAAATCCTTACTATCTAAATGTTTGGCTACACGGAACAATGCATTCAGTTTCCAGGAGGGAAAAAAAAAGGTAGTAATCCGCCTTATTTTTGAGCAGGAGTTCAGCTTTCTGCTATATTTAAGCAGGGATGGCCGCGTGAAGATTATTTCCTGGAAATCAATATTCCGCCGGGGAGCCCTGACGGCCTCAGATACACCGGAGAATCATCGACTCCAGCTGCGTATGACACAGAAAACGGTCTACACGGGAGGCTGCGGGGGCTAAAAATAAAAGCAGAGGCATATGGGTTTTTACGCGCGCCGAGCAGTTCACAATTGCAACGCCTTGCATAAGGCAGGCCCAGAAGATTCAAGTCCCCCACCCGACTCAGACGACTCAGAATCTACTCCGTGCACACCGCTTGGCGAGCAGTAGGGTTTCCGTAAGATCTGGGGAACGTTTCCCGCTGATATTTACAGAAGATAAGAGGCTAAATCGGAGCGGTAGGTGTAAGCAAATTGTCGGGTTCCTCTCCTCCGTGCCGCTTGCATCACAGGCAGAAATGCGGCTGAGGAGACGGTGACCGGGTCCCAGAGTCGGCAAGGAGGTGGAACGGCCCAATGCCAACTCTAAATTACACGCTAATTTTTTTCTTTTTTTTTTTTTTTTTAATTACAAATGTTTCTGGATTGGGAAAGTGGGACGCAGCATGTGTAATGAACTCGTTTGGGCAAGTTAGAGGCCTTTGCTGAAAACTCCACCTACTTTATCTGATGCGTACACGCCCTTGTGTGCCTTCCACGCTGCATGGGATGCGTGGGATTTCTCTTATGGCAGATTCCCAATTTTACATAACGTAAACAAAACAGCTACGTTCAGCAGCTCCTCGGCTCTCCTGTAAAAGTGCTTCAACGCCCAGGAGTGCAAGCGGAATCCAGCTGTGGCCTACGAGCCAGGGAGAGAAGAATTAAATCGCTTTTTAAAAGGAACATCTCCGGGGTGAGGGCAACACCTAAAAGCGGAGCAAATTCCAAGAAAGAGGCTCGGTGTTGTGTAAAAATAACAACCAACTCGCCCAGCTGCACGCCGACCGCTGCAGCATCGTGCCCGGCGCTGCACTTTGAGCGCTCCGCCCTGCCCCCGGAGGTTTTCTCCATCTGTACAAATCCAGATTTGCAAAGGCAGAAAACTGCTGGGCACGAAGCTAATTCAGTACCTGCCTGGCCCCTCCGCAGCTCCCACCCGAGGCGGAGATCGGAGAGCAAAAATAATCACGAAATTCCGGAGAGGCCCTGCGCTGCTGAAGGGTTGAAAATTAGGGCCTTCGCAGGGATCCTCCCTGCGCAAAGCCAGGCTGGTTTTAATTAGTTAGGTGTTAAGGCACCTGAGCAGGAAATGCAGTCACCTGTCTTGACTATTCTCAAAAGCAAAACTGATTTATTTATTTTTTTTTCTTTCCTTTCCTAACGAGTCCGAACCAGGTGAAGCGGCTCCGTCCTTGTGACAGCAGCCAGCAGCAGATGGCTCGGCACCTGGCTGGAAGCCTATCTGGTGACCCCCCCCGGGTGACAGCGGGTTGATGTGTTTGAAAGGGAGAGTCCTCGGGGGACGGAGTGGGACACAAAGGATTTCATACAGCAGCTGGAGAGAGCTCGGTGGGAAAGGCGCGGGGTTCCTCGCAGACAGGAGCCGACTTGCTGTGCTGAACCTCCGAAAGCCGGCGTGTGCACGCTCGTGCCGTTTTATCTCGTCTGCTCCGAGACGTTAACAGGAGCTGCGTGAAATCTCCAGATGACAAACGGGGCCAGAAGTGTCCGCAGCCGATCGCTGTTCTCTTGTGGCACAGTCGATCCCCCGCTACCACCTCCAGGTTTTTGTGCCACCCCTTTGGCACACTGAGGCTTGTCTTTGGCACTTCGGATATTTCTGACTGCTTTCTCAGCCTCCAGTGCTGGAAGGATTTTACCTAAAGAGCAGCTAGAAATTCATTTTTCTTTCCTTTTATAACTTTCCCTAGTCTTGGCAGCAAACTGTGTCATGATGATGTTGGCAACAACATATTTGTGGCAGAAGGAAGAAAGAGAATCATAAAGTATATGAAAGAAAAAGTTGACATTTTAATGAAATACCTTGTAAGCGCTTGGAAAAAAGTTATTAAAATGCATTCAGTTTGTGGCTGTTTGTACAGACAGGAGGAGAATACTTTCTCCTGAAGTCTTTAATAAAAAAAATGTTTATTAGCAGAAGGTAATAATGGCTAGAACCCGTAGCTGGAGTGAACTTTAGGTTTGGGACAGTCTGGGTTTTCTCGAGTGTACGTGAGGATTGCTAGCACACGTGTGTGTTCCTGCGAGCACAGCATGATTTGTTCAAGATCGAGCCGAGTGCTGAGCATCTAATCAGCTTTCCAACGGGCTACCAAAGCTGGAACCTATTTCTCACGTAGCTTGAAAGAACCCAACTAGCTGATCTCAAGAGCGTCTCGCTCAGCCTGCAGTGGCCAGTATGCTCATGACAAAGGATTTCCCTGCCTTCAGACACGCAGGGGCGGTCGTGGCTGTGCACACACGCTCAAGCCCAGGTGAGCAAAGCCACCCGAGCCACCCCGGGCATCCCGGGGACAGCAGCAGGAGCTGCAGCAAGCGGCCCTACACAGCTGCAGGGAATCCGCGCCGCGGCTCGTTAGTGCCAAAGGAGAAAGAAAGGAGAGGCCCTCTTCCTGCTGCACGCTGCCATCGAACCTCACCCCCGTAATTACAGGTCTGATTTTAATATGACATAAATCTGAGGAAAAGCCTCTTACTACAAAGCACAATAAAGCCAGTACCACTGGCATGAGCTGCACAATTGCAGGGATAATAGAGCGGCCACACCTGGATACTCTTCCCAAAGGAAGGAAGGAGAGAGGGAAAACCTTCGCAACCAGCCGCGGATTTATCAGGGTGAAAGAAGGAAGAGTTAAGGATTGTAGGAGCTTTGTTCCTCTGTCTTTCCCCAAAAACTGGGCTGGATTTTCTCTGAGACTGATAGCATAAGAAAAACTAGAGGGAAAATACTGACCACCCAAACTGCCAAACACATCGAACAGGCAGCAATTAACATTTCTCCACAAAAATGTTCAAAGCAGCAACCACCTTAGACCTGCCTGGGTGATAAAGTCATTTCCAAGTCCAAATAAACCTGCCAGGTTTTGTGCCTCCTGTTTACCTTTTCAAAATGTAAACTTAAATTACCAGGTAAATCTTGGAAAACTCACACTTCCAACTGGTTTGAGCTACAGCTGTTGGAAGGACAGATGTTGCATTTCTGGAAGGATTCTGACGTTTGGATTGAGTTCCAAACCAAATAAACTCCCCACATCTAACCAGACTGCGCGATGAATAAAAGACCCTTGTTTTTACGAAAAGCTGAGACATCACGGACCCGCTTTGATACCACAACGCAGAAAAAAAACGGTTTAAATTGGAAGAGTCATTTCAAGAGCGGAACAGCAGGCATTACTGGGGGGAAAAAATACGTACAGACACAGTCCTTTAACACAGCTGAAATTTCCCTTCCCTCTTTTCCAGAATTAACCTTCAGCTGCTGCCCACAGCAAAGCAGCCGCAGCCAAGTATCCTTCCCCCGCCCCAGCACGTGCGTGTGTGTAGCACAATTTAGGCAGCTGATCATGCTAAACACACACACACCAAAAAAAAAGGAAAGAAACACGAGGAAAGGATGAGTCCACAGCACGATCAGCTGCCTGAGCCATCGCACGGCAGTGCCCCAGCGGCTCCTGGGCAGGCACACGTGGGCCCCCAGCCGCAGCAGCTCCCGCCACCAGGTAACTCTGCTCTCATTATTTTTAATTAGCTGTAGTTTCAGCTCTGACAGAGAAATTGTAATCTTCGCTCTGTCACACAATAACAAGGTTCTCCGGGTCTCCCCACCATTCTGGCACGCATGAAACCCAGGGCAGGTTAATTAGCCGTGACTCACAGGGACGAGTGCTGCTGCTGGGCCTCCACCCCGATGGCTGCGGAGGTGAGCGTGGGACACGGAGGTGAGGCTCGCTGCATGCCGCCAGGAGGAGAAGGAAAGGCAGTTGTCATTTACCGTGTTATTTCCAGAACTCACTTTTTCTGGTTCATTAAACAAGGGACTACAACGAAAGATCTGATTCTGTAGACATTTCCCTCTCGATATGTGGATTTTAAGTTCTCCCGGACAGCAATTAATTATCCCCAAGTGCAGCTTTGGTCAGCAGTTGGTAGAGAAGGTCCTCAGCCCCACAGCACCAGTAACCACACACAGCTCTTATCGGCTTCTGCCTCGAGACGCCTACCTACCATGGTTTGTTCTTAATAGTCATTCAAAAAATGAACGCTAAAGATTTCCAGGACAATATTTCCTTTACAATCAGTGCACGTGAATATACTGGATATATGTTTTATATACTACAACATCAATGCAGATACCAAGCACAGAACTCCTTAAAGGGTTCTGCGGACTCTGATCCCGATTTAAGAAGTACAAAGGAAAGAGCCTACGAAGTAGGAGACAGCTCTGAGCAGTTACCAGCCCTGAAGAATACAGGCTGTTTTGGCAAACCACCTGAAAATTCCACAGCTGGGAAAAAAAAATAAATAAATATAAGCCTTGGTAACAAAAAAAATTATCTTTTACTGGCAACTACTTGTAAAGATTTTAAATGCTGGACCGGACAGCAGCGGATTTAAACACACTGACAATTAAAACTCCAGGTCACAACCACCATGTAATAATGACATTTGGGGAACATTTGTGTTAATTTTATGTTATTTATGTTATGCTTAATAACTTTGTTATTTTATCACACAAACTTTAGTTAATAATCAATTGATGCCACAATTATTGTATCAGGCATGTTGTCTAATTAAGAACTGGTGAGTGACTGGAATTCCAAGACCGTGATACTGGCATAGGCTGCAATCCAAACCAGCTACAAGTGTGAGGATGCTGAACAAAACATTACCTAAGTTTTAATATCTGCTGGCACAACTCTTCCACCCTGGATCATTAGTTTCCAGTCCTATTACTACATACAAATGGCCAATTTCTGCTAATTCCTAAAGCTAATTTCTTTAAACCATTATTTTGTATAAATTGTGCTCAGGCTTTTCGCATGTTTAAATTTGCATAATTATAGCAATTGTTTTTTGAGCTTACTCCACTGAAATCATTTTAAATTGGGATTTTGCCTGTGTTTAAAGATTGGTCAACTTCTGTAGAGAGATTATCTGGGATCGGTACTGCCTAGATCTCGGTGTCATTCAGCCCAAACACAAGGAGGCCGGCTGGAAGGGCCAGGGAAGGGCCGGAAGGGAATATCAATAGCGACAGGGGTCAGCAAACGATGGGCAAGCACAGCGTAAGGAACAGAGCATATGTGGGACTTTCTTTGTGCATGAACGACCCCTGTGCCTATCTTTCCCAAAGTACGTGACCGGGAGTCGCACCAGCACGTCTAACTGGGCTTCGCAATCATTTCCCATTTTGCCCCCTCTCTGAAGAGGACAGCGGGGGGATGCCACTGGTGTGCAGCTCCTGATGTTGGGGACGGTCAAGCCCAAGGCAGCAGCTCCGGCCTGGAGCCCCGAGGCCCCCCGAGCCAGGCCCTCACCGCGGTTCAGGCGGGCAGGGCCGCGGGAGGCCTCTGCCCCCAGCGCTGCCCGGCTCTGGGCTCGGCCCTGGCCCCTCAGGGCTTCGTCCAGCCAGGCCCTGCTGTTAGGCCCTGCCAGTTTCTCACTGTTATTTATTCCCAAACTTCTCCCACTGAACTCCTCAATTTGAGATGCTTCCTTAAGCTTGTCCCTCCCAGAGCACAGCTCCGGCAAAGAGCCGTCCTTACCCTCCACTGAAGTGAACAGCAGTGCAAATCCATCTCGCTTGCCTGCTGCGGCCTTATCTTCCTTTAATGCTCCTGTTATGCCTTGATCATCCATCAGTCTGACTGCTTCTCTGGCAAGCTTCCTGCCGCTGATGTGTTTGAAAAAGTTTTTATTATTAGCTTTTCCACGTTCACTAAGTGCTCAAAATCTGTTTGGCTTGCCTTTTACGTTTGCATTGAGAGTTGACTTTTTTCCTTTAAAGAAAAAAAAAAAAAAAAAAAAAAAAAAAAAGACTAATAGCTCCTTTGTATGTTGGTTTATATGTTATTTTTGGTGGATCCTCTTTAAAATTATTATGATGTGCATATTTGTGTGGAGTAGTAAAATAAGTGGTTGTTTTTAAAGCGTCTAAGCCACCTACAAACATATTCCCCTTTTAGCTGCTCCTTTAATTTCCTTTTAATTATCTTCCTCGTTATTAGGCGATTCCTCCGTAGGTGCACCAATTTTTATCCCTCCTACAAGGGTGCTCAGTTTTGTTACGACTGTTTGGGGTTGGCTTTTAACACAAGCTGACTGAAGCAGACCAAGCACCGCGGTGCTCAGAAGTACCAGGAGAGTTATGGTAACATGCACCTGGAAACCTGCAGGTGTTGTACCGCCAGAGCCACGTTTAATGTCATGCCCAGGGACCTGAGTCCTGGTGTTATTTTGATTGCTTTCTTCCTGGAAAAATTCTGGGAATCCTGTTACAACAACCTCCAGGTCTTTAGATAAAAACATTACTGCTTGTTACCTAATTAGCTATGTCCCCAGGTTTGCCACAAACATTTTAAAATGTAGATTTTATATATATATATATATATATATATATATATAAAAAAAAAAAAAAACTTTGTTCTTTGTGATTTCCAACCTGAGCTTCCTTTGGCTCTTTTTTCCAGAATAAAATTTCCATAGCTTCATCTTTCCAGGAGGGGTTATCCTCAACTTTGTCCAGATCTCCTGGCTTCCTTTCACTTTACCCTCTTATCTTTCTAATTATTAGTGCCAGAAGAACAGAGCTCATCTCTGCTGTAGGTTATCTATATTTCAAAAGCTTCTCATCCTAATACCTAACAGACCCTTTTCTCGAGCGTGTTGTCAGACCCTGCCTTCTGCCTGTCTGCCTGGCCTTTGAAGCGTTTCATCTCGCTTTCATCTGCTGCCAGCTCCACTTACTCCTTCCATACCTGTGTTCTGAAATATGCTGTTGTACACACGCAGATGAGATAATGCGCTGCTTATTAAAACTACAGCTATCAAAAGAAAGCTCTCCATAGCACAAGGCTGAGTCCCCAGCATTTTATGCAAATGAGGTATTAGGAAGTTGTTCCCTTGAGAAAAAGGATAAAGTATCATTTGGGTTACGATCTGTTCTGTGTAGGATGCGTGTGTTTGTTTGTAATCATACAGTTCAGTAGGAAAACCCATCTCGTTGTCTAAGAATTTGTAGTTGTGTAAATAGTCATGTTCTTCATAAACACCAGCAGCAGTGTCATTTTCCCTTCTCACGCTATGCCTAATTGGAGGACTAAGTTGTGTTATACTGGCATCCGAAGCTTTCTTTGCTGAGTTTCTCTTTTCCAACAGAAAAGAAAAATAATTATCACCAATTTCAGTTACCTGCTGCTCACCGAAACATCTGCCACGTACTAGAAAGAGGCTTACACGAAAGTGATATGCCCACACACATTTGATTTTATCACAAATCGGGAGGAGAAGGAAAAAGAAGGAGATTTAACTTTTTGCCAGCTGCGCATCTCCGTTGAGAACGGATGACTTTTCAGAGCAGAGACAAACCCACTTATGCATTGCTACGTGTCCTTTCCATGTACCAGCGTATCTCTCCAGAGAACTTCACAAGATTTAAATGCAGTACCTCCAACGACCATAATTTCAGTTATCTAGGACTTTGAGGCATTGCGTGCTTTCTGCATGCAAAATAGTTCTCAATAATTTTTTCAAAACAAAACATCAAATAGCTCGGTTCCCTCAGATGTTGCAGATGAATGCAACTTGTCACCCTGCCAGTGTGGGAGTCTCGCCTCCCCGGGTCTCTGCGCAAGCAGAACGAGGGAATTAGCCCTCTTCAGCCATTTTAGAACAACTTTGCTCTGTTTGTGCTGCACCGAGCTGCCTGATCAGAGGATCTGTCCCCTTTCTTCTATCCCTGCAGGGCCATTGGATGGCAGACTTGAAAAGACGTGGTACTTGTCATTCATCCAGGATTTTTCCTTCTCTTCAGCTTCAGGCAGTGGCAATTTGTGTAGGTGAGGGAGGAAAAAAAAAAAAACTCTAATGGATTTCTGTAGTGGGTTAATTTTTTTAAATTAGTGTCTTTTGAAAGTAAGTGGCTGGGAGAGAGAGATAATGGGCAGAGGACAGGGAAGTGCTCCAAGGTACATGACAGGCACATGTCCCACACAGCCCTTAAGTTTGTCACACGGATATCATTTCCATATGAAAAAAAAGTGAGCCAAGTAACTTGTTCTTCTTCAGTTTTCCCATCTGAATGAAAGCAAAATTTTCTGCTAACTACTGTTCGTCAAAAATTTCCATTTCAGCAGTGGTACCTCATTTTAAAAATGAGACAAAATGGGAAAAAAAAATATTTTAGTATCTTATTTGGTTTCTTTTCTGGTTTCCTCAGCTATAAAGATGAGTTCTAGGAATTAGCTCCCTGATTCCACCAGCAGCCTCTTCCTCACGAACAGAAAATGGCTTCTGAAAGAGTATATAATGATGCAAATGAATCAATTTGCAAAAGGTCTGCTGTGATAAAGCCCATACATGGCAGTAAAATATACATGAGGAACTCCGAATAGTAACTCTGCAGTTAGCGAAGCAGTGAGTATAATTATCATCCGGAATTGCTTAAACTACAAATTGCCATAAAATTCCAGAAGCCAGCACAAGTATAATGACAATTTTGTTTAGACACAATACTTTTTTTGCCTCTGAATGGGAGATAGCAAATAAATGCCAACTGTCCTGGTATGAAATAACATCTAATTTAAATATCATAGACGGGAGTCCAGCTCATGTTGCTTTTAGACTCGGGAGTACCATTCACTTTCCTATTGCTTTTGTGGAAGAAGGGGAAGGGAAATAAATTCAGAATTATATTTGTATTGATTTTGTTAGATGTCTACCTTGACAATCATTTGTACAGAATATCTTAGAACAGCTAAAATCATTTCCAGGACGAGCAATTAAATGGAAAACCTAAAAGTGTAATGCTCCGCCATCCTTGCATTTGCTTAATATGCACGATTACCAGATTTTAAACAGAGAAAATATGTAAAGCTGAGTGATGCAACTTCTAAATTCAGTCTTAAAGCCAGTTTCAGAAAAGGTGCATGTTATAGCACAAATAAAATATTTAATTAACTTTTATCTTTTTTGTTTTTAATAAGCAATGTCCTCTTGCTTTAAAAAGTGTCAGCAAAGGCAAGAGTTACCAGGAGCTGTTGAGTCCCATCATCATCCTGTGAGGACATCAGTTTTTTCCGAAGGAGCTTCAGGACACCAAAGCCAAAAAAACCCCTGAGCCTTAAGCATTCTTTGTTTCTTCATTCAAAAGGCATCGTGAAGGAAGTGCTTGTTAAGAACATCTTCATGAAGCAACCTCAGTTCCATTTAGCATCACATGCTCTCCTGTTGCAAAGATTGTTATTCATTTCTTGGGTTCAAGGATCTCCAAGTCTCAAAGTCCTGGGAAAAAAAAAGACTTCCCCACCCTCCCCCCCAGAGGAAAACACAATTCCACAATTTCCAGTGAGATGCCAAATACCAAAATGATGCAATGGACCAGAGTTTTTATCGAAGAGCTGATCCGACATTACAGTTGGACCCAGTATCACTCCAAAGGGTAAAACTGCCCAGATCTCAAATGTGTGCTGGTCACACACTTTCGTGTTTTGAATAGAAAACACTACATAGTTTCAATTGAAAACATATTATTGTTTGTTTGTTTTTAATCTAGTGTATGTAATATGAAATGGCTGCCTGCTTGCATTTAACAAAGCCACTCGAAGCGTGCCAGGATTGCTGGGAATACAAGCATTTGACAATAATGACCCTTTGATCGTGAGGATATGGTTTAAAAGATTTCTTTTTTTTTCATGTATTTGGCTGATTTGGTATGAAAGGCTCTTGCAGAGATTACAAAGAGGTGCTTTAAATGTATTTGTATGGTTTGTAATAAAATTTGTGACATTTCTAAACAGATTCTGTTCTACTGATTAGTTTTGCTTTGCTTGGTGTCATATAATAGCACTTTTGTGCTGTCTTTCTTGTTCGAGAAAGCAGAACTACTACTAACATAAAAAATCAACACATTTCTTTTGTCTCAATTTAAAAAAAAATGCTAAATCATTAAAATGTTTCCAGTTGTTGACCAAAATTCCCCATGAAGTGAGTGAATTCAGCAATACCTAGAACACGTCCATCGTTAAGTTATTAAAAAGTTCTCAGCAGCCATGTAATGTGCATCTGCGAGCTACAAACCCCCACAGGAATATACCAGAAAATATCAGAAAATCTGATCAGAAATCTGGAGAAGCAACCCAGTAATCCAGGGGGACCAGAATTACTGGACGACCCCTTCTGCACAGTCTTTACCCCTCTAAGCTGGTCTCTCGTCCCTTTTTCTCCCACTCCACGCCAAGCACTGTGTCCCTCAGCCTCCTGGCCATGTCCCTGCTCCCCCAGCCTGGACGCTGACAGCTCCAGCACCTGGGTGTTCTCCCCAGGCCCACTTCCCAGCCAGCTTTACACACCCGAGACGCATTTCTGGAGCTGCCAAAGCCCAGCCCTTGGTGGCCGGAGCTGGCTGCGGAAGGACCTTGGCCCTGGTGGCCGCCCGCAGGGTTCCTGCTATGGGCGCCGGTGCTCTCTGAGCACTGACCCTACTCCTAACCAAGCTTCTTGTTTGCTTGCCAGTGCAGCACTGATTAGCCATTATTAAAGGAAGCCGTGTTTTTCATTTACATAGAGATTCTGAATTCCTAGTGTATTTAGGGTCACAAATAACACTGCATAATGCTACAAGAAAGAGGAGCTCCGGTATGTGATTAAGGGCACTGTTGACGAGAGCAATTGCTGACTTGTAGCTGACATCTTCAAAACAGCCATCCACGGGAAGAAATGGTCTGGCTAACATCAATAATTAAGAGAGAATAGGAAAACATTAAAATGGCATGATAAAGCAGGATTTGATCTGAAACAGCCGTGCCTCCGATTCCAAATGCAAGAAAGAGAAGCTGCAGGAAGCTGTATCCTATGAATGGCTATTACTGCAGATAAATATTATGATCCGTAATTATTGTTTGTTGTACACCTCGACAGTTATAGCATCTACATAGCTTGCATTGCCATGCGATTTCTCCAAGTGGAGGAGAAAATACTACTGCAATATTAATCACTTGCAATTTGTACCAAGATAACACTTTACCTTCTGAACAGAAATCATCTTTAACGCCACCGGGGGCTGCTTCAGGGACAAGGTGCTATTTGTAACGAGATCCACGCACAGGTTGCACAAAGCAAACAAACCAACCAAATTTAGAGCCGGAGCGTGCAATTTGTCGTCAGCTCTGCTGCCAACTGCAGCAACCAAGAAGTAGAGCTGACACCGGAGGACTTCACACGGAGTCATAATTTAACCGATAATCCTCCAAAAAAAAAAGACTCACTCACGCGGCTACGCCTCGCATACCGCTGTACAAAGATCACATTCAGGGTCCCCGGCAGCTCGAAGCAAACCACTAGCTTTGCGAGGCAGCAGCAGAGGATTACGTGTGGCACCAAGCGACGCCGCGGTGCCAGGCCGAGAGGTGACGGTCAGCTCGGCAGCTGAACGTCCCTCCAAGGGGCGGTTTTGTCCTAGGAAGCCAAACTTCTTGGCACCAGGGGCCACAATTTAGGGTTTGAACAGCAGAGCAGTCGCTTAGCCCTTATGTGCACAAGGAGAAGTGCCCCAGACTGCAGGATGATCATTTCCTAGGGATTTCTGCCGTTGTTCTGACTAATTCTGCCCGTGTCTCAGCAACATTTACGTTCCGATGGGAAATGGATGAAATTCATTAAAGGCCTTTTATAAATCATGCATTGTTTTGCTCCTTGGATGACTGAGCACGTTAAAGAAGTTAAAAAATAAATGAGTGTACTTTGGCAAGACTGCATATGGGTATCACCTACTCGTGAATAATATTTACATGATTTAAGAATAGGCTGTTCCATTGAACTGAAAATGTGAGGTTTTTGTTGAATTAAAGAAGACTGAAAATAATTAATGTAGACATCCTGAAACAACAGGACGAAGGACTAATCCTATCATATTTGGGATTATAAAAAGCTCAATCATTCTATGGAGCTGCCAAGCTAGCTGACTCAGGAGCCTGCAAAAAAAAAAAAAAAAAAAAAAAAATGCTGACTTTTTTTCAATCCATGGTTTTAATTTGAATATAGATCAGAGCTTTTGGAGTGCAAAAATGCCGGATGATTAGAAAACTGTTTGTTTCCTAAGTCAAAATCCAGGCGGTAGGAAAGGTTACAATGCTTTCTCTTGCTGCTTTTTCTGAATATTAACGTCTGGAATACAACTGCACTGAACTGCACAGAATTTGGATAAATCTTTTTGTATTTGGTGCCCCTGTTCTCAACGCGAGATCAAACATTGTTCAGGTTTCCACTTCTTGCCGTGATGTCCCAGCTGACTGTGGGAACGTACGGAGCATGTTTCCTGCTCTTCTTCCAGCAAATCCCAAGCTTCCAGTTCCAGCGCCGTGCCAGTTGACTCCAATACTGTGAGTTCAGGCCTGCAGGTGACTGTCACCATTTTTATGATGACAATCCATTTTTACCATTTTAGCTGATTTTTTATCAGTTACACCAAGGCTTGAGTCAAGCTGCTACTATGATTGATTCTAATACAATTAAGACAACCCATTAAAATAGTTTTATTAAATATATATATATATATAAGATGGAAAATTGAAAGAAAATCTTTCATTTTGCATGAAATTGTGATTTTTCTGATTGGGCAAGTAACTCCACTTGCCGACTTGTTTTATCTTGAAAAAAGAGTTTCGGCAGCCACTGAGAAACACTGTTTTGTTCTCAGGCAAGCCAACCCTCTGCAAACTGCCCTCCTCCCGAGTCCCTGCTCAAACTCGCGCTGAACAACCGAATGGCTCCGCAATCTGATAAAGCTGTGCAAGGCGGATTCCTACATGACAGCTAGGTGCAGAGCCAAAACTTAGGTCTCGCTTCGCAAGACAATGGATCCTTTTGGATGAAGTATCAACTACCACCATCAAGCGGGATATTACTCATCCAGAAACATAAAATGGGATCTTATTCTACGTGTATGGTGTGCCATCTGGCAGCAAAGTCAACGCACGCTACAGCTGGGTAACACGGCGAGGGAGCCAATAGTCATCACCTGAGTTGCCAACTTGCAGTGAAAACTAGTCTTACAGTCTCCAGCCAGCAGACGTATTTGTATACTACAAGGCAGGGAAAACATAACAAGCAATCTCCGAGGGAAGTCTACAACAGGAAATTAAGAAAAACCCTTTAACTATGCACATGTATTGAAAGGGAGAGCACACAAGGCTCGGCACATTAAAATCTTTCATGGAAACCAGTATGTGCACATGACGTAAAGAGTAAATACACTTCTTGAGCTGGTAATGGGAAAATGTAATCGGGAACTATAACCTACAGAAAGACTTGCCATGAGACAATTCAGGTGCTGCAGCTGCACTGGGCCTTAAATAAATAAATAAAAATAATAATAAAGCATTCACTAAAGGGGAGAAAGGTTTCAGATTCTCATACGATAGCTGTTAGATATGTGAGCTGCTTTGTCAGTTTTATGTTGTAACTGAAAAGATAAGCACCTGTTGCCTGAGGAAATACAACCCATTTCTTAATGCAAGGACATTCCACACTTACTGAAATGAGCAGCACGGAAGAAAAAGGTAAATGAAAAATGAACGTGCTAGCTAGGGGCTTGTTGACTGGCTGGTAAAAGAAATGGAAAATACCAGACTGTCTTTTGTGTAAATGAGGAAACTAAGACAAACGTAGAAAATTCTTCTAGTTTTATATCACAAAAATAACCAACAGAAAGATGAAGGGAGATTGCTAAAAGACTTATTTTTTTAAAATGCAGTTTATGTTTCTGCCCATCGAAAATGATCACTCTTGATTTATTGGTGCAGAATTTATTGCTGCAGCAATTGAAGTGATGATAATAGCCCAGGAAAATTGTTGATGCTGTTAGATTGATGATTGATTGAAGCACTACTGAAGCAGCAAGGGGATTTATCAATGTGCCTCTGAACTTTGTAAATGATGCTTCTGGAAGTCTGTAAACAAAGTAAACTGGAACAGAGCTGCCAGCAGCTCCCGCTGCTGAGACTCGCAAGGACGCATTTGGGGTATTGCTGCAATTAGGGTTGATCAGCTGCAATAAAGACCCACCCATCACTACACCGAGGCAGATGGGGTAGGTCAGACACAGGAGCACTAAAGCAAAAACATTAAAATGGGTTCATGTGGCCAGCCCAGTTAGCAAGGCCGGGTGGTTGCAAGGAGACACCTGAGGCGTTTTGAGATAGCCACTCCATCACTCATCGCGATCAGCCCAGCCATAAATGCCACGCAGCCCCACCGTTGCCATTCCCCGGGTCCATGCTGTCGGTTTCTGGTTGTTAATCATCCCGACGGGCAGATATTTCAGCACACACCTGTACCCTGTCCCAGCAGCACCGCTCACCCGTGGGTCTCAGCCCCCGAGAGGCCGGACACGGCCCAGTGCCAGAGCCCAAAGCTCCCTGCGGCCTGGGCCATCCGGGGGCTCGGCCTGGGCTGGGGGCTTGGAAGGAGTAAGGCCTACAGCTGCTTCCTAGTCTATCTTTCTGTGAAAACTTACCAAGCAATTGTCTGTGCCACGTGATTTTGCTGGTTATTTATTCTCCTGGTTTACTTGCCCTCATACATTTTGGGCCTTTGCATCTTGCCAAGCCAAAAATTCTCTGGTCAGCATGGCTACTTATTTTTTCTGCATCAAGTGTTTCATGACAGGAAGCAAAAAGTTTCACCACAAATTACTCAAGAAATACCATTTCCTTGCAACCCACTCACCCACCGTGTGGAGTGGGACCTATGTTTCTACCCAGCATCCAGAAAAAGTTCACACAGTCATGGAGCCTTTGCTAGAAGAATAGAATTAAAAAATAAATAAAAATGAATCCATGCTATTCCTGTGGTGCTCTGCTTTAAACATCTGTGTCCAAGCCACAGAGGGGCACCAGGGAATTCACCAGGTGCCAAGAGAGCCCCACCACCGCCTCATGCGAGGGACTCCACACCGCAAGGGCACCAAAATGGCTGGACTCAGCTCAGGCCCCAGAAGCAACGAGCAGTAATTGCTCCTTCCTCAGCTAATGAGCTTGGTGCTGCGGGAGCACAGAGCTCCCCGGCCCTGCTTTCCCCTCCTCTGCCTTCCCTTCTGCAGCCTCCTGGACGCCTCCGTGAACTAGGCCAGCTCACAGGCCAGTGGAGAACTGAAATGGAAATTGTTCTCTGCCAGGGTAAAAATCTGGGTGAAGGATTCTTTCCTTGGCCCGGGCAGAGGACTTGCTTGGTCGTTGCAACTTGTGTGTCTCTAAATAATCTTCAGTGCATGGTAAAGACGTGCCATCTGATCTGGAAAAATGCAACTGACCCATCTGTATCTCAGGGTACAAAACATTCATTAGTTCATTCGTTAATCTGCAGGAGGACCACCTGAAGTTGAGCAGTTACAGACAGCACAGCTGAAATAGAGCCTTCAAGTGACTCCGGAACAACTCGAGAAGGAAATGCAGAGGAGATTTCTGCTTAAGACAAAAGTACCCTGCTATTTAAGGCACGGTTTGAGCAATCAGCTACCTCCAAGATCCTTTCAGACAAACGTTACCCTGCAGAAGACCTCTGGTCTTCGCAGGAATGGATCTGCCAGGGTAGGAAGCAATCTGTTCTGCGATTTTTGCTCCCCAGATGTTTCTTCTCCCATTAGCAGAAATAATAGCTTCCCAGCTTGCCACGAAGTGTTCTGTTGCGTCGCATTTTGCTGCACTCGAACACGTTGCATCAGACACGATGGAACAAATGCCGTGACACTACAGAGCCAAGCAAAGCAGCACTGCGGCGACCAGGTGCTGACTTTTTTCCCCTGGCCACCACCGACTGTCACTCTGGGTAGGAAACGGCTCACGTAGATCTTAAAGCAGCATTGACTAGGAAGTGCTGGAAGGTTGCTCGGCCGCCCTCAGACTGTCAAAAATCCCCTGCTCACTTCTATCCAGGACCTAAAGGTCCCCAGCGAGCAGGGGAGCAAGCTCTCAGGCTGTTGACCAAAAAATATTTGTAGGCTTAAAATTCCTGCAGAGTTCCTCTAAGATGTTCATAGTCACTGATAGCAATCTTCTGCTTCTATTTTTGAGAAATGAAATGAAAATAATGATGAATTAATTTGAAAGGAAAAGCGAGCACCATTTACATATTACCTGACTTTCAGGAAATGGCTGTTTTTACTGCAGGGAGCCTGAGGATAAATAAACAAATAGGCACAAGTAAAGAGACAAGATTAAACGCAGAGGTTTTTCTATATACACATACAGATGATTTATAGGAGGCACCAAGGGAGAAGTATGCCTTTGAGTTTGAGTCCACGGCACACAATTAGCCCAGGTGACTGGCACCCGAATTGCAGCGCCAGGGTTACCCAAGGCAGGCGCACAGATCCTCGCGGCTCCCGTCCCGCTGCAGCCTCCTGACTGCATCTCGGAGGCATCTGCACTCCCTTCTTGTGCCAAAATGCCTTGGCACCGCTCTGCAAATCAATGGCAAGAAAAGGCTGGAAGATGAGAGGAGCAGAGGGGGTGGAAGGAACCTGAGGTGAAGAAGATGAAAGAAAAATGGGATTGGAGCATAGCTGAGATCAGAAGTAGTCCAGGAAAAACAAGAGGCTTCTCCAGGTGTCTTGGGGCAGCTTCTCCCACTGGCAGAACTCTCTGCTGGCTTCTACTTGAAGATTTTTTGTTAGTTTGTTTTAGGATTTGGAAATTACTGATCTTTCTTTTTCTTTTTTTCTTTTTTTTTTTTTTTTTTTTCCAGAGCTCCTGAGGTGGGATGCTGCTGCACCTCATGATGCCCTTGAAGTAGAGAGGGATCCATGGGCTCAGATTCAAGTGTGATGGAAGGAGGGGTGACCTACGCCACTCCCCATATCTGCCACATGCCAACTCTATCCTCCTTCACCCCTACCTAATTCCCACCTTTTTGTCTTTAGACCAGGGCCTTGATAGCATTTAGGTCCCTTCAGGACAACTGTATCTGCCAAGTAATAATGTTATTTGTTTCTTTACATGCGTTGTATTACTGAAAAATATTGCATTTGTGAACGCACTGAACTCTAGTTTTTAGACTTCATGCCTAAAAGTGGAAAGCTCTGTACCTTCTGGAGGTCAAGTGTTAAATACGTTCACATTTTGCAGTGGACTTGCCGGAGAAGAATTAAAAATGTTAAGCCCCGATACACATGCGAGTCAATCATTTAAGATTTTTTAAGGATCTGCCATGATTTCTCTGGGATGTGGAATTTCTGTGTGTTCTTTCGGTGCCAACCCAGGCAGAACTTTAATCGAGATTAAGACTTCCATCTATTGCATAGAACAAAACATTGACAGAAACAGCAGTTTCCCTGAAAGAACTGTCTGCTGTTGAATGCTGCAATACATTAAACTCAAATCTCCAGATTTTTGTATAATTTCAATTTAAAAACATTAAAAGCCTCAAGCAAGTTCAAAGTAACTGTCAGTAATCTAGCACACTTCCCTTCCCTGACAACTTAAAAGTGGAGCTGAAAAGTAGTGTGATTTTGCTGCACCCAACAAATTTTCCAACTTCAGAAGTTACAGAGCATATGTTTAAAAACTGGCACCTCCAGAGGCACACCAGGTTCTGCTATCTTTACCCTACCGCGCTGCGGCGAAGCCTGCGAATGCACAATACACAAAGCAAAGGTGCTCAGGGGGTTAAAATAAAACGCCTGAACTTGTCAAGATATTTTTTTGCATTGTCTAGCACAGTTGTTTGTTCTGTTCTAGATGCTGCAGGGTATCAGTCACTTTGAAGGAGAGGATGTCCAAGCAGTCCCACAGCTAGACAGTGACTGGCACTGTCAGTAAATCGTTGTGTCAAGGATTCGTTTTTCAGCAATGCAGAGAAAATGGTGTGGTAGTTTGAAATGAACTGAGGATTTCGTATTTACCTACTTGCTGAGTGCAGAGTAAAATGATTAATTACGGTTTGTTAATGCCACTCAGTAAAAGTTTGGACTTGAGTTATCAGACCTGCTTTACTGTGGGTAGTTTCGTAGCATGGCTTCTCCTCTGTCGTTTTTAAGTGAGGTGGTGGTACAGCTTCTGTTCTGTGATATTTTCAGTATGAAAAAGGGAAGTAAATTGTTTTCCACATACTTGTCTTCATTCGACCCAAGGTAGCATCTTCTGTGGCATAGCTTTGTGCACACCATATGAGAGATTTCTGAAAATAGTGGGGAGAACCAGAGCTGCAATGGTTGTGTTCGTGTGGTTCTGGTGAAGACCTGTACCAAGCAATCAGAGGTAACAGGCTATGGATTTTAAAGCCCTTAAAGAGTGTTTGGATTTTTGAATTTCAGTCTCTAATGGCAGTAATTTTTTGATGCAATAGAGTTATCACATATTTTGCTGGTGAGAGCTTGCCCTGTACAACCAAAGGCAGCTGCCACCAGCTACCGAAACATAAATATAAGCTAAAATAGTCTGCAGAACATTCAGTCCTTAACTACCATTTCCCAAACCGTATCATTAAAAAAAGTTCATACCATCCATAGCACTTTACTTACTCCTAATTTATTGACTGACGGGTCCTCTGGGATTTGAGGTATGCTAGAACTGCGTGACAAGTCGTGCTGGGTCCTACAACTTGCCTGCGGCAACGGCTGGCCAAGCCTACGGAAGGGAAGGAGTGGACGGGCAGTGACAATGGAATAATCAGGTCTGCTACTAATTGGCTTTACATGGGAGTAGGGTAACTTTTCTAAGAGAAAAAAAAAAAAAAAAAAAAAAAAAGGAATGTTAGACTGGAAATGAGCTCCAGGTGTAGGAGCTGCTGCCGTGGCTAATGCCATACAAAGGCCGTACATAAGTGAGAGATTTCAACCCACTTTGAGATCTTTCAGTGAAAGCCTTTAGTTTTAGCCAATAAACACATCAAATACCAATCCGCAGACACGCCAGGAGATTACTGAAAACAACTGAGGATCTATTCCAAAGCTCTGCAAAAATTTAGAAGATTGCAAGTATCAGTTCGTGTCAACCGCAAAGGAGGCCGCCTTGTCTTGCTCTGGTTCTCCCCAGACTTGGGCACTGAACACACCTTTGCAGATCACTTTAACTAGCAAGCTACTGACAAACTAGGCACAGAAAAAAGAAAACTGAAAGATAAACATAGCAGGGGCTGCAAAGGTGGATATGGGAGGAATAATTAAAAGCGTTTCAATTAAATGCATACAGTTAAGCCAAGCAATACCTATGGGCAATATATCTGTCAACAAACACATGAAGGATGTAAACAGAAAGAATGGAGAGGAAAGATTTAGTACAACTCACTGGGCATAGCTAGGAGTGATGTGATTAAATTAAGAAAGATAATTCACGTTGAATGTGAAGAACAACTTCCTGACAGTGAAATGTTTCAGCTTCAAACAATCTCCCAAGTAAGCAGTTAATCCCCATCTCTTTAAAACATGACTGGGCAAGAGCCCGCGTACATGCAGAACGGAGAACACTGCTGCTTTTGCCAACAGATGGATTGGAAAATGAGGTAAGCCTTTAATTTCTTTAATATCTGTGAATCTGCCATCCCAGTGGGGAGGGCATAATGGTGAAACCGAGAAAAAAAGAGATGGATGGGAGGCAGACCAGTCTTAAACTCCCAGTTAACCAGATTTATTAGAGCTAATGCCTTAATGTTAATATATAAGAAATAAAAACTGATGCTAGCAAGAGGGATAAAATCCTGGATAGGAGCTCAGCATGTCCCCAGCCATTTATTATGGTTGCTTCCCTGAGGTTTCCAAATAGCTGTGCCTCAGTCTATGGCAGCACTTCTCTCCCTGGATCCTGCTCTGTTGGGTGTTTCACAGATTTTCTTCTTCAAGCCACCCTTAAACTCAGGAAGAAGCAGCACAGCTTAACGAAGGCTGTGCCTGCATAATGCACTTTTCTAGAGGCAGCTCCAGCAGCGAGGCAAGGAGCCCTTTCCTGCCTCGCTCCCCCCCGGCGCGGTGCCGGCTGCGGCGCATGCTCCCGTCCCCATCCTCCAGGCAGCTTCTCCTGCTCCCCTCCACCCTCTCCCCACCACCTTCCTAGCAAAAAAATAAGGGATCAGGAGACTAGCTAAGTCTCATTATCCTGCCACACAAATTAAATTAACTAAGGAAAGGCAAATCTAAGAGCTTTGCCCAAGGTTACAATCATATTCAGAGGCAAAGCCAAGACTAGATCTGGAATCCTGCTTTCTTCTGTAATGTTTAGACTACAGCTCCTGCAGCAAATGCTTTCACACTTTATAGTGTTTACTAACTTCATAATGTCTGCTAACATGCTGCTTTGCCTGAAGAAGCTGCACGAGAAACAGTTTAATCAATAAAAAATAAAAGTAGTTATTAGGAAAAGGAGCTACGGGTAGATCACTTGGCCAACTGCTCTCGTCTCAGGAGGAGGACAACAGCTTCAGCACTGCAGCTGCACAAGTGGAAAGTCAGGAAGAAAATCACAGGGAATGATGTTATTGAGGCTTCACTTGGAAGGTACGAGAAGAGCAAAGCGCCATCCATCATGTTTATGGTGCCTCGCATCACCTGAGGCATGAAGTAATCATCTAAAAATGCACTGCCTGACGTGACCATCGTGTATAATCAATAGCCTCTGCGATCAGAGAATATTAAGAAAAATCTTTTATTCTATCGATGTCTTGTTTTTATATAAAGATGTCCATTACCAGAATGGCGCAACTGGAGAACTTACCTGACATAGATTGAGAAGCACCCGTTTTAGAAATAAAATTGCATGGCTCGATAAACCTCTAAATCATCCCAGAGAAGCTCTGATTGGCGCTGTACACCAGAATTAACTCTTGGGAGTAAATACGATAAAAAAAAATCAGCCATCTACATGCCTGCATATAATGCTTGCCAATTTTACAATTCGTATTTATAGATATGACTTCAAAATATTTTTAAAAATGTAATTGCAGCGTTCCTGCACTGTGAAAGCAGTGATCTCAAGCAGCAGCTAATGCCTGCTTACGGATGACGGCAGCCAACCCAGCCCATGAAGGACAGGGAAGTGCTCTGGCTGAAACAATGGCTAACGTTGAAGCTGAAGCATATTTTTCTGTCCCCATAACTCAGTTCATACCAAGCAGAAGCTGCTTCTCAAATGGACAGTTGCTGAAACTGATGGTTTTGAGGGACACGGAGCACAGCTTTAATGGCTCATTCAATAAAGGTTCTTGCAACATGAGGTGCGAATGTCCAGAGTTCCTCAGGGCCATATCTGAATTGCCACAGAGTGCTACTTATGGGAAAAAAAAAAAAAAAAAAAAAAAAGGTATTTTGGAATATAGAGAAAACTATTCTCCAGGCAGATCTAACGTACATGTAATCCTGACCCCACATTTGAGCTAAAAACACAGACTAATGCCTCTTCTACCTGAAGCCCATGCTCTATATGTATGGGCGTGTATTTGCAAGGGCTGAATTGTTAGGGGAGGGAGTTTATTTTCTATCCTCATAGAAATGAAGCAGGCAGCAGGCAGACAGATGTGCTGGGTGTTTGCTCTGGGACTACTCAGACAGACCAAAACCATACACTGGGTTTGGGGTGGGAGCCTGTGGCCCTCCTCTTATCTGATTTCTCAAGGTAAAGGTCACTTCATATCCAAGCTATTGTGTGATACGGGATTACACGTGAGGTTTCCTGAGCTGACCATTCCTTAGTTTCATCTAAAGATGAGAGCAGTCACACCAAGTCTCATCAAATCCGGAAAACTCGTTGTGCCTCTGCACTTCTTTACATAGGACCACAGCTCACCAGGGAGCATCCAAATGGAGCTGACCTGGACTCAGGGTGCTTCCATCCACATCAGTCCAGAAAAGTGATGCCAGACAACCAGGAACACTACTGAACAGCGTAGTTCTGTAACATTTTTACACAAGATCAGGCTCTCTCCCTCTCCTTCTCCCCTCCCTCTCCCTCTTTCCCTCTCTCTCTCACTCTCATTCTTTTTGCACTCTTGCAAAATACTCCAGCTTAAATTGCAGTCTTTGGAGCCAACACGTCTGGCTGTAGCTGCTCTGTCATTCATAACCTTATTATGCAAATAAAACATAGACAAGCTGTAAGTTCCAATTGAATCCAAACACCCTGGAGCATCCAATAAATGGAGACATCTAAAAAACATAACTCCATGGATGACACACATTTGTCATCCAGCTGAGAAATCTTAGATACAAAGATGAATAAGAGCAAATTTACAAATGTCAAGAAGCTTCAGGATCCCGTTCCCCACTTCTATTGCTTCAGGGAAGAGCTGAGACCCAGAAAAAAAGCCCCTCTCATGAAATGGCAAGCTGTGTTTGCATTTGCTCCTTTCCCTGAAAGTTGATCTAGCGAACAACAGGCTTCACTTGGGATTTATTATTTTTGCAAATATTTTTTTTTTTGATTCCTAAATGCGAGATGAAGAATTTCAGCAGGCCTCTTTCAAACTTCGTTTCACGTGCTTTTCAAAAGGAAACCAAAAAAAAAGTCAACAAAAAAGTTGACAAAAGTCATACGTGTAAATATTTTCTTAATGCTTTGCACGAGTGACTATAACTGGATGACAGACTGGGTCCTCCGTGTACATAACACCTACGCAAGAACAAACAACATTTTGGACAATGTGTTTTTGCTGATCACAAGCAAAATGGAAAAGAACGTGACCCACTAAATATCAACTAACATTACTGGCCAGTGGAAAAGATTCTAATCAATGCTCTTAATTTAGCAATAACTTGTTTGTAATATTAACAAGGAAATTGCCAATTCCTAATTGGTGTCATTAACAAGGTCACAAGGCTTTTGGCAAACAATAAAAGACACCGATTCAGCTCATCAATATTCCTACCAGCCTACAGAAAGTCATGCTCAATTTCTGGATGTATTTGCCCTCAGTCCCGCATGAAATTATTCTAACAGAGCTGAAATTTAGAAGCCCAGTGTTAAAACCAAAGGTCTAAAGCAGCCTTTTCCTTTTGCAACATGCTTGGAAATCGCTGGGATGTCTCACCAGTGCAGGCTGGTCCATAAATACCATTGACTGCAGTCATATAGACGTGCTGCTAAGCGCTGCGTTAGGTAACCGGGAGGCCTTGCAGCGGGTAAGGATGTAGGGCTGAAAAGCCATGGTGATGATGGCTGCCGTGAAAGGAGTGTTTGCAGGGCTTTGAGATTGCTTTTGGATCAAAGTCAATGGACCTATCAGTCGTGGATGGAACATTTGTGCCTCTTACTGAGGCAGAATAGCTGCTCTGATCCCAGAAGCGGGTGCTGCAGGTCCCCAGGGTGCTGTGGCCCTGGGGGTCCTCACCCTGCAGGGGCCTCCCTGCTGCTTCCCCGGAGACAAAAGCATCTTAGGAAGAAACTTGTATTTATTACTTTGCTCCTGCCAGTCAGGGTAACGTTATAACTGATTAAGAACATTAAGAATTTGCCATTTCCAGATCCTCAGCTGCTACAATAAATCAGCCCAGCTCCAAGTGCTGTAGTACGGCCAGATCGGTTTCCACCAGATGACGGCATGGCTTTGTCTACATTCACGTCCTCGCACGGGGAAAGTCATAGGTCAGCAAGGAGCTGAAGGAATTCTTCACGCTCTTGGTGCTGGTACCTAGTGCCAAGGCTGCTGTTAGCACTGCTTCCTACAAATGCAGAACGAGGGAGAGGTGAGATAACATCAGGGTATAAGATTATTTCCTGTCTCCAGTGGTTTGCAGTGGTTTTACCGCTGAAACAAGTCTGTTGACATCTACTGACCAAGGCCGGTGCACATTTCACTGGGAGGAGTGGCACCAGGTGCACTTAGCAGCATTACTGAGAACAAGCATCCCTAGCAATCAGTACGGAACTCGGTTTTTTTCAGGCATATTCCAGCCCGTAAATATGCAGGAAGGGAAGTTTCCCCAATTTATGTTGACTGGAAAAGCGTGACGGACTGGTCCTGACATCACTTTGGCTTGCAAAGGCTAACTTTAGAAATAATTACAGTGACAAAGCTACCCTCCCTTGGACGGACTCCGAAACCCTGCCAGGAAGCTGAGGGATGGCTGCACTGAGCCAAAAGGTTTGTAGAGAGCACACAAAGCGTGAGCCTGCATCCAAGGCCGCCACAAGGGTCACCAGCTGGCTACGAGGGTCAGAGGTGAGCACGAAGGTGTGAGCGCTGGTGAGCCTCTCGGACACCCTCTGTTTCTTCCTCTTACGTGGCACCAGTGAGCAGTGCAGGAAGGACCCCAGCCGACATCGCATCCCGTGGCAGCATCAGAAGAGGAGGGTCTTTTTTCTTCTTTCCCTACTGTCTGCCCTTCATTTACCGCTCTTTTCCCTCTATTTATCTGGTACCTTCCCTGGTGAGTGAAGACCTCCTGTCCCCCAAGCACAGAAAAAACATCTCACTGCTGCTAACTCATCCTTCAGCCTGCCTTTCCTCCACCTCTCCGCACACGCCACACGTTTCTCCATGACAGGGAGCATTTATTACTTCGTGTTTGCACAGTCCCCAGCAATCAGGGACCTCCTCCCGGGCAACGTGTAGGTCGTTGTAATGAAATGAAGAGGAAGGAATGAGGGCAGCGTTAGGACTCAGCCCAGTGCTCTCCGAGGCATGACTTCGTGCTCTTGCCGTTTTGTCTGGTGCTAAATTGTCCCGCTAACTCCACAGAATATCCAGCAAGGTCACTGCAACAAAAATGCGTCTAAATTGATAAAGAAAGATGTTTAATATAGTTCATTAAAATAATTGCAGTGCGTTTTATGAAGAATCATCTTTTCTTTGATTCCATCACCATCTCGTTTGACGAACTCCGAGCATCTTCAGCAACAAAAATATCCTGCCTGAAAAACCCAAACTTCATTGTATCACAAATGGGCTCAATGTTCATGTTATTGGGCAGAGGAGATACCTGGAGTTTTAGACTTTTTCCTTTTTTAAAAAAAAAAAATATATATATATATATGTATTTTTTTTCACGAATGTTGACTTAGGTGAACATTTTATCACGTTTCCCCACAGCAGCTATTTATCGAGTCTCTTTGCCTTCCATTACATGGAAAATAGAAAGCGTGTATTTTCCTTTTCAGGGGAAAGATGCTCCGTAAGTAATCTAAGAAGCTACTTTCGTGTTTGTTCAATAAGTATTTCAAGATGCTGCTATTTTGATCATATGCTGACTGATACACAATTCACAGCAACACAAAGTTTAATAATATCATGAAACTAAAATATAAAACGAGCTCTCGATTCTGACATGCTAAATCTACTTCTGAAGTACGCCGTTTCCCATTTGTTTTGTAAAATGATACAGACCTGCTATTACTCAATATAAAGCATGTGTTTCTTACACCGGCGCATTTTAACAATCACTTAATTCCTGAGCACATGCACCAAAATACCTCCCAGGGAGCGGAGGAGATGAGATGGCAATCGCTCACGGAGAAGACCTCTGTCCATTTTGTGGTGAATGCCCGCTGAAGAATGAATTGGCCTGGATGCCGTTCCCTCCCACGGATCTGTTTACCAATTAATTCTCACATCAGTAAGAATTTTGACGAGGAAGCCTGGCCTGACCTCCACAAGGATAAAGGACAGGAATCACAAATGACAGTGTAACCACCGGGGTTTCTTGGCCACGTTGCACTCGATACGTTTGCCTCTTCCCACCTAACAGATTCCTAAGCCCACCAGAAATCGTGTTTGCTGATGAAAGATGGAAGTGATTTATCTGCCTTTAAGAGGTTGCTGTGTAGATCCAGCCTACTTAAAATAGACGCTGCCTTCTCCTTCCCCTGTTCCTTCGGTTTCTGGGACTCTCCTAGCTGCTCGAGCGCTTATTCTCGCAGTGCCCCCGTGGCACAGAAATAACCGCTCTCCGTGTCTAATAGTTGACAAGCTGAAATTTGGGAAATGTGAGACTTCCACGAAATGAGAACGCTTCACAGGCAAGGTTCGGTTTTTGCCAAGTACGACCAGACCCAGGAGGGTTTCTGACGGCAACCTGCCTCGCATCCGAGCACCTCGTCCTCCCCGAGACTTGACAGCTACCAGGCAGCATCTCGGAGACGCCTTTACTCTGTACAGGAATAAAACACATTTAGGCACCTGATGTTCTTCCTCGAGAGGAGCAAAAATTCTAGCACGAAACCGGTGAAAACTTGTCTGCTGTTGAAGAGCTCTTGTCAGCTCCCGCGGTCCCGCTCCTCGCGGCGTGTCCCCGCTCGAGTTGCACACTTGCTAGCGGGAGCCACACAGGAGCTCTGAGGATCAGCAGCAGCCACGGGCTCAACTTCAACATTTTCCCGACTTAGTTTTCCCCTAACACTTGTAACTGTGGCGTCGGTTCAGGGCTGGGGAGGCTCTGGAGGGGACGAGATGTTCTAGGTTCGGCAGTGTCGCCGCGTGGGGCTTTTACCTCTCTGCTGCGGTCCCGAAGCCCATCTGTGCCTCCGAGTCCCCATCTGCCGAGTGGAGACGGTGCCTCCCCGCCGCACGCAGGCTGCTGTGATGATTACTCTATAAGCACTTTCAGAGCCGCAAGAAAGGCAGCACAGAGAAGCGAAAAGCATTACTAAGGCACTGAAACCAGACAGCGGCGTTTCCACGGGGAGGCTTACTTTACAATACGTATCTGTAAAAACTGTATTCACTTGTAAGGTGATGACGGGGGCAGAAATAAAGAAGCAAAACTGGAGTCCCGCTGCTTTCCCTTGCTCCTGTCCATAGTTCATCTCATGGTACTATCAAGGGGCTTGGATGCTGTGCCGTGTACCCTCAGATTGTCGTAATTTGTGGGCAGGTGAATAAATCAGAGCAGGGTTTGCCTTACTGCTGCTGCACTTTTCTCCCTGTTCCACTTGTGCCCAGCCCTCCGCCTGCCTCTTACCAGTCTCCCTCTGACAGAGCTCAAACCACCGCTGAAGTCAGCCGGCCTCACAGCAGGGGCAGCCTCCTCCGTCCAGCTTGAAGTGCCATGCCTTTTCGGGGTGCAAACCCGAGTTTTGTACACGCTGCAGCGGGTTTTCAGCCAGTACTCGAGGGAATTGAGCAATTGGCAGGTGCAAAAAGTCTGCCCCATGAAATGCAAAATCGTTCACGTTTGAAGTTTGTGGAGTGTGATGGATCTTCCTGAACACTCCTGGTTGCTGCACCATACCCTAAGCACTACGGTAACCAGCACTCCCCAAGTGCTCCTCACCAGCGAGCCTTCAGAGACTGCTGATACGGTATCAATCTCTCCCCAGCTTTACATTACGAATGAGCAAGATGTAACAAATTATAGAACGTTTGAAGAAAATTAAAATGCCAAACATATTTTTCTTCCCTGAAAAATGCTAAACAAAAATCTGGGTCTTCTGCCTCTCTGCATGCATCACTGCCAACAACTACAACCTGATCTGTAGCACAGAAAATTACTCAGAGTAGAAGGATAAAACTTGCCTTGAATGAGACCCACTCTCCCTCTGCTGCTACACGGCCAAGCACATTACAAATGTAAATAGGACTAGCATAAGGACAGGGTTAGGAGGAAAATAAATGATGACATAGACTTCAATCATTCACATAACAAATATTTTGGAGTGTCACGGCTAAATGAAATCTGTTTTTCCAGCCACTGCAGTAATCGTCTACACCAAACAGCTCTTGATGTTTTATATCTAAAATGGCACAAAATTACCTAAATCTCTTATTATAGTCAGGAGAGCCTATCTATAGAAGGGGAGGAACGAGCGAGCCCTGGGTGCCCTGAGCAGACTGTTCTTCGTTGGCAGTGTTGTGGGGGATAAATCTCTCCTCTTCAGCTATCGCTCGTTGCTTCCTGTGCTTATCTTATGCAATAAACACTAAAATAAAAGAGGTTGCTTGCCCTTTCCCAGCTGTCTTTTCTCAAGTACACCAAACTAGTGGGTAATATCTGCCTTCTTGGAAACCTCGTTAAAAGCAAAGGAGTAAAAGTGGGAAGCGTTTTTACCCCACTGCCAGGATCCCCTTCCTTGTGCCGAGGGTCTGCACCTCCGGCCACCTTCCGTCTTGTGCAACAGGAACATGGATGGGAATCCTCTGCGCTGCCATGCGGTGTATGCAGGGCCTTTGTGCCTCCTCTGCGTGTTGTGGGGAGCAGGTAGGGAGCTCCACGGCTTCCTACAGCCCAAGGAGGGCTTCTGCAGCTGGTGGCCACCGCCGCGGCCACGGCAGCTGCCGCGGGGCCCAGGCAGCTGCCTGCTCAGCAGTCAGTTCAATTAGCAGCCACAAAAAGGGCTCGACATCTTCGCTGAGCCAGCTGTTCCTGATATTGGGCCTTTCAGGCTGCCTCCTGCCTCCCAGAGAAGTGATTTCTCTCCTTACCCTTAGCAAATACAGAAAGCCAACCTGGAAATTAACGGTGAGCAAAATAAACGGGACTAATTGGTTAGGCAGCCCTGGAAAACACCAAAATCACACTGCTATTTAAAATAACAAATGTTTGTTTATGTTTAGGTTTGTTTCCCTTCTCTTTAGGTCTCTCTAGCTTCTGCTGCCAAAATAAAGCCCAGATGCCTGTTCCCTTTGTTACTAAGGGTGAATTTGCATTTCCAAATGCAAATTCCCTTACAGCGCGAAGCATTTGCTGTTTCATTTCTTGAAACAAAACGAAAACTCCTTGAGGGAGCGAGAAAACCAGTCACCTTGGGTAGCATCTGGCGGTGCCGCAGCTCTTAGATGGAGAGCACTGCTGGGAAGACGGCCCCCCACCAGCTGTGCTGCTGCTCCCCATCGGCACAGCCCGGCGCTTCCCCTGCCTTCCTCCAGCCAGAAGTTCCCCGAACCGATGCCCCAGCCTGTCCTGCACTGACACGGTGTCCATTTCTAAATCTGTTCCCCGGGGGCATGGTGGAGGCAGTACGTAGTGATGGAGCTGAGCTTTCCCCGAGCCACGTGCATGGGGAGCCGGCAGCTCACCACACCACACTCCTTCAGCTCACGTTCCCTTTGCCTTTACGAACCAAAAGGCTGCCTGAGAGCACAGAGCGCCACGTACGCGTAGTTACCCAGAGAAAGAGAGGGTAAATTTGTACCTTTCAGCACTCAGCAACACCGGGGCGAACGCTTCTTGGCTAAATCAGGAAGGGAGCGCTTGCGGCGCCGAGCACATAGCGCGTACCCACGACGGCCTCCGAGCTCCCAGAATTAAAAACAGCAACTTCCAGGGGAAGGGCAACACTGCTGTTGCAAACTAGCAGCGATGTGCTTTCAGGAGGGTGACTGCTGTACATGTAAGTGCCTCGTTCATAAAGTCTCCCTTTGTTTTGGAGATAGCACAACGCCCTTGGCCATACCGCTGTGCGGGCTGGTGGGGAACGGGACTCACGGTGTGCTCGGGCGCTCCGTGTTACTGCTGCGACGTGGTGCTCAGCGCTTGCCTCTGCAACGAGGTGCTCCATAGCCCCTGATAAATCTCGTCCGCACGACCGAACGCTTCAAGGTGGCACGTTACGGAAATATCAGGCCTGGATCTAACTCTTCAGGGTGCACGGTGAATCACGATAAAAATATGCTCCCGGGAGACCTGTGAATGCTTCAAGCAAGCTGAGGGGGAGGAGGAGACATTCTGGTTAGGAAAAAAATCACTCTGTGTAGTGAATTTTCTGTCTTGTTTTCCTTTCCCTTTTTATTACTTAGTAAGCATTCAGGAAAACTGGATCTTTGCTTTTGAGATATTCTGCACCTGCTGTCTAGCCTATAAAAATGCTGTTTTCAATTCAAAGCAATAAAACACTGCAATTAATCTAAATCACATCATTACTGTTGGAGCCGAGACTCACAAAATTGGCTCCCTCTACCTCAGCGTGTACCACTTATCTTATTTTCCCAAATATTCTCAGAATGCATTTTGTTACTCTCACCTCTTTTCGCTTCATGCTGTTGCCCTCCTCTGATTGTTTGTATGAGGACTGGCAGACGAGATGGCTCAAAGGACACGGAAAGCACGGAGGACAGATCCCTGCCCCACAGGTTCAATAGAGGCAGACCCCTGCACGAGCTAAAGCATCGGCCAGGAGGAGAAGGAAAAGCTGGGGGAAACGCCGTGTGCAGCCAGTTCCTACGAGGATGCCGTGGTCAGAAAAAACAATTGCACGGGCTATCCCTGCTGCTGAGCACCATCTACACGCTCTGCACGGCTGCCCACTGACCGTGCTGCACACGACCAGGGGACAGCACAGAATTAGGCCAGATACAGCTGCTAAAAATGGCTACAGGATTGGTTTTTTGCCATGTCTAAGCACCCAGGTATTGTCCCAGCATGTAAGTTATGTGCTGATAACCCACAGCATAAGGAGCTGAATCCAAACAGTTGATCCCACAGTGGTAGACAGCAAGGACATTCTTTAAAAAATGCACGTGCCAAACAAAATGGCATTTTTTAGCCATCCTCACTTGGTAATTCCACCCAAAAGCCAAACCAGAGTTATGCTCTGGCTTGGGTTTATTACCTCTAGAATTTCATATAAAATAGGTTTGGTTTTTTCAATAATTAACTTATCAGCATCCAGCTTCTCTGTTCTTGTGGCCACACAATGATATCTTCAAACTGCTTCCTGCTGTAGTGGAGACAACAGCACGGCCCAACAGCAATCCACGGGTCCACAACGTACAGTGACGGAAAGGAAAGCCGAAAAGATTTCATGGGCATTGAAATATCCCCGTGGGGCTTGAAATATCCCCTGTCCCACCGTGGTTCCCAGTGCCAGGGCGTCTGACATTACACCTGTGCTGTACAGCTGGGCACGTAACAGAGATTCTCCGTGTGGCTCCGGCAGAACGGCTCGTTTCATCGGATCTGTTCTCTCGTTGAATCAGGTGAGGCAGCTACTCTGGACTCCAATGCCCGTATTAATTTTTATTCTGCTCTTTCTGGTATTACCAGGAATAAAGAAGTTGGAAATTCGTATTAATAAGCTTCAAAGCAGAAGCAAGAGGTGGGCTTTTCTGCGGAAGGTCGATTGAGACGTTTCCAAGAAAAATAATTCAATCGCTCCTCCTCGCATTCAGCACTCGGGACTCGGACCCAGCTGCGCCCCAAAGGACAGCCTGCTCTGACTGCTCAGCGGGTTGAACGCCGTACTGCGCTCACCTGATGTCCCCAAATTAATGATGCTTTGCAGGTTTCGACTTTAAAGTATTGGTAAAAGCTTCTGATTTCTGTGAATGGTTCAGGGGGTATCTTCCAGAAGTCCCTCAGGTGAAATAACTCCGTCTCCCACAGCAATTTTACCCTGAGTTTTGGACAGCCAAATTAGGCCTTGGCTAAGTGCTTTTTAGAAGCCCTCTGTCCTTTTTC
The DNA here is from genome assembly GCA_011075105.1 of Heteronetta atricapilla. Taxonomy (NCBI): domain Eukaryota; kingdom Metazoa; phylum Chordata; class Aves; order Anseriformes; family Anatidae; genus Heteronetta; species Heteronetta atricapilla. The sequence continues at coordinate 36,563,638 of CM021737.1, forward strand.
CATCACGGTGACAGTGCTGACACTTGCTATTGCAAGAAACTTCTCCGGTCTCTTTTCCAGGCCCCACACATTTTGCACTGTTTTCCTCTTAATGGATGGATACGGTCAGGATGATTTCCAGTTCGGATATGAAAGCCTAAGGAAATTGCTGGGTGTATATTGCCAAAATGCAGGTATAAATAAAGTGCTGAGGAGTACGAGACGAGACTCCTCGGTGACACAGAGGAAATTAACTTGTCTCAATTGCCCGTAACTTATCTGATTGCCTATGCTGACACCTTGTCATGAGACCACCACGTTGTCCTAAGTACATCGCACAATTATCCCCTCATTTTCTCGCCGCTGTCTTCCTTTAATGAGGCCCAGACTATTCTGCTTCCTCTCTTTTGCAAATTAACCTCATTTCCCACTGTCTCAGGTCTCTGAGCCAAGCCTTTCCTATCCAGAGGGGAGCCCGTATGTGGTCCACCCTCCGGTACCACCCTCCATCTGCAAAATATTAGGGGAGAGCTTCTCCGACGTCGGGCGTTTGGTAGACAGGGGTCAGCTTTCCCGTTGCACAGAATTGGACATGGTAGGACATGGTTTGAACTATCAGGATGAAACCGAGACCCTTGTATGTCAAAAATCTGGACTTCAGCAAGCTTCCTGGAGGTAGCAGCAGCGTGGTTCCTTAAGAAAGCCAAAAAAGAATAGATAATTTAAACCATAATTTTCCATGTCTAAGACAAGTCCTTTTCGGGTCCCGTGGCTACACTAATAAACAACATGCTATAATATTGGGGGGGGGGATGTAGCAGAACTCAAGTTAGGAGAATTTATTTTAAAAAGCAGTCCACCTGAAACACGAAGTCTGATGCATTTCTATCCCATCGTGTCTGTATGCTCAGCCTAACTCTTAATATTCCCAAAGAGATTTTGCATATACACTTGTGTCTGAGCTTTTCTGCCTGCCCTCTCCTTGGCACAACACAAGAGGACGGGAAATTCCAACTGGGTGGCTTCAAACCCGTGTCTGCAGCCCCAGAAACCTAATGCATGCAGAGTCCAGGGTGCAATGGGCATCTGTACAGCTGCTGGTTACTGTGAGATGACAGAAAACACGATACGGGGAACTGAGGAGAAAGCAGATTAAACTGCGGTGATGCACGTCGGTGACACTACGATAATGGGAAGTTTTCTCCCAAGACTCAGCTCAGCACAGAACAAAGCAGGGGACACGGTGATGTGAGAGATGCAATCGGTACGACTGGAGTCAAGTGTTTCAGCATTGGTGTTCCTTTTTTTGGTTAAAATGTAGATGAGGACAGGAGCAGAAGTAACAGGGGAAAGAAATCAAAGTGGCTGCAGGACAAAATCATTTATAAAATATCATTGCAGAAATCATCGTCCTGCCATGCCATAAAAATGCCATGGGCCATACAGGTGGCCTCCTGCACACCATTATGATCAGAGCACGTAGCTGCGAGAAATGGAAATATTTCCAAAAGTCAAAAAAAAAAAAAACAGGAAAGAAATTATTCCCATACCGTACTGAGTTTATAAAAGCAGGAACGAGGCTCTGCTAGAGGGTAGGTGGGTTATTTTTTTTCATGTCTGTTAAATGAGATTGTTGTAAAAAGGCCTTTCAGAAAGCCAAACTCTCCTAACTAGAAGTGTGCCAGCTTGAGTTTCTTGGCAGTTAGCTACACTAATTGTCCCTCTTTTCCTTGCTGCTCTTTGCCACATTTCTTGGAAAACAACAGCTGTGTTTGTTCAAATAGCAGGATCCTGATGACTTGATGATAGGCTAATCTGCAGGAATTCCAAGTGTGCCTGTCCTGGAGGAATCTCCGCAGAGCACCACACAATTGCCTCTGGATGACAGAAATCCCTGGAAAAGCTTCCATGCTTCTGGCCGGTCTGGAAGGTTTCCCTTCGCTGCTCAGTTCATTGAATTTCTTCCAGCATGCCCCATATTTCTCAGGTTTTGTGGAATAATTTCCCCATGCGTCAATGTCAGAAAGTAATTCCACAACATAAACAGTTTCCCTGCGCTGCACTCCAAGCAGAGGGACGTGGGCAGTACTTTGAATTACAATTGAAAAGAGCCTCAGCGTTTGTCTGGAAAGCAGGGCTATAAATTCAGCGGGCTTGTCAGTGTTCTCCATGAAACAATGCGGGCTTCAGACTACAAGGTGTCTTAGTAAGCAGTTTACATAATATGTCAAACGATCCAGAAGGAAAGCAACCGCATGAGAGCAGCTGAATTAGCCCCGTGTGCCCAAAAGGCAGCTTTCAGACCGGCGCACAGCCAGCGTCTGCCCTCTGCATCGGGGGGGATGCCCGGCTGGTAGCTGGTCACAAAGTGTTTGCTCAGCGCTTTTACCTGGGAGGGGAAACTGGGATAAAATGATTTCCCCCACCTGTGTGCTGTGCCGACACAGAAGCCGTGGGGAGATGGAGGCAGGGTCCGAAGCAGCCGTGCCACGCTGCCAAAGGAGAGCAAGGGACACAGGGCACACACCGGACGGTCCCACGGCCCAGCTCCCCAAAAACCAGCTGCGTGTGGGTTCCGAAAACCAAACACGGCCTGTTGAAAAGCCAGAACGCATACAGACCTTTCACTTCACCCATGGCCAGACTGGAGGCATCTTAGCTTCATGAGATGCCTTTTAGGTGACATGGGCAAATGCTAACCCATCCGTAAGTTACTGCAAAGCTGTAGCCTGACCTGCCCACCTGGATTCCTGCACCTCTCCCGCCGATCCACTGCAAGCTCTGGGAAGATCTCCAGGGACTCCTTGCACACAGCAAGAAACATTTGTAAGGGGTCAGGACGAGAGGGTTACGGATGCGCAGGGGAGACCATTGCACTTGTTCAGCTCAGCTTCCAGTATAACCTAGAGCAAAGCTTCCCGTCACATTTGATTTGATGTAACCACACCAAGAGGTCTGGGAACTTGAGCAGATCCTGATGCCTAAAAAGCACAGGGCACTTAGGTAAAAATCAGCAGTAAAGTGGCACTGCACCGGGACGGTAAGAATAGCGCTCAGTCACACCCATCTGTAAAAAGTGCCCCCTGCAGACAGTCAAGCTTTTCTCATTTCAGCTTCTAGTCCTGGATCTCTTTGTCTGCTAAATCATGTTTTATACGCCGCATAGTTTATTACAGATGAGGTCACTGCACAGTGACATCCTCTGCTGAGTATGGCCCCGGCAGGGAGCAGCTGAAGATCTGCCCTCGCCTCGGCTGCTGCCCTCAGCAGCACGAGCCAGCCCTCTCCCAGTGTGCCCCAGTACACAACCAGTAATGGTTCCTTGCTTCCTTCTGGGCCACTGATAGGATCAGGAAACAGCACTGGTTCAAGAACCAACTTAGAGGGCTCTACTAGGAACTTACTTTTTACTTCCTACCTATTTAAGTTAGCCTTTGAAGCCAGTCAGCCAGCTCTTAACTTCTTTAGTACGTGCCAGATAATGATTTATGTTTCTTAATCAACATTTCAAACAAGACTCGCTTCAAATGTTTTATTAAAGTTTGGGTTTATATCATTATCTTTTTCAGCCCAACCTGCAGAAAAAAAGAATGGAACTAGAATAAAAGATTGGATGAGCTTGACCTCTAATTCCAAAACACCTTATTGACTGCCCATGTATTGCTCCCATTTATTTCTTTATTCAAACCGTTCTGTACTCTTTGCTATTATTATTTTTTTCTGAGACTGAAGGAGCGATTTCATTTCTGCTTTTGTCTGTAAGTGCGTATTTAATTGCATCGCCCTGATCTGCATACAAATGGAATCACTTCATCATTCTCCTGCCCATCTTCAAGACACGATAATTCAGACTGGCTTCAGATACGCACCGAAACCCCGACCAGCTAAGCATTTTAAACGAAAGCCGATGTTTTGCAGCATTACAGACCACTACTTATCTCACACCTCTTAGAAAAGCAACAAAAAATTTAAAAACTCACAAATCCCCCCCAAAAGCACATACGCTCCCCAGGTGGGGATTGGGGAAATAACAGCTTGATTTCTGTGCAGTTGTGCACAAACGCTATCTCATCAACGGAGATGACTCTACAAGCACATCATAAGTGCTGATGGACTGAATAAAATCGGTGTCATTTTCCTCCACATGGCTGAGCTTCTCCTCGCTAGAAAATTAAGTGCAAGTAATATATTTCATTTGAAAGTCTGTATTAAAAAATAGCCAAGAGATTTCTTCTGCGTTTAGAATATGAAGACAAAACGTTCAAAAGCTTGTAGAATCAAAGTATGCAAGACTTTTTCTCTTAAAAATGAATAAGATATACTTAAACTGGGAAATTAAGTTAATAAATTTATGTTAACTGGCCAAGCTCCTAGCATATGTCCATCTGAAATATTCATTTCAATGAAGTTATCAGTTTAACAGCCTTCACCATATATTGCCTTATATTAACTATGTATTATATTGCCTATATTAACTATAACCAAGCCAGTCTTCAACAAGATAAATAAAGAAAAAACACGGTTTTGCTCAGGTATTCTTTAAGATCTCATCACGAAGAAGCAACTGTCAGCAAAATAAACTGCTTTTAAGTGGGATGAGTATATTTAATTGTTATTAGCGGCATGGCTGAAGTACTCAGAATCCTAACAAAGCTCAATGAAGCTAGATATTATGTATTTATTCATTCCTCTCTTCAGGACTTCTTTTTCCCTACCGAATTTGCTTACACTTATTTCAAACAGCACTTGGCACTGAGCGTCAGAGCTCACTTGCGAGAGCACAAAGTATCGCTGCATTATAAAAGCACAATAGCAGCACATTCTCCTTCCTGAAGAAGCTATTTTCATATAAATGCTTTTGAGCCGAGCTGCTGCCTGGCTTTGAAGAAACGAATTATCTTGTGAGAGTATCAGCGCTGGGGCAGACAGCGAACGCTCCAGACTCTCCTCCCTGTCTCCAAGCCGGGGTTCCCATGCCGGCCGCAGGACTTGGCTTATCCCTCCCGTGGGACGAAGCACAGCTTGGAGCCCCCTTTTTTTAAACCAAAAAGTTTAAATCACAACCCGAAAGGTGAACAGTTACAAATCAACCAAGGGCAGCCCCGCCAGCTCCTGTGTCCTGCTCCGACCCCGCAGTGAAACCAAGGCCGGCCGCCTCCGCACGCACAAGGCTTCTTGCTCGCTCTCTGAAAGAGGGAAATGTAGGCAATTAGATAATTTACAGTCCACTCTATAATTAAAATGGATGCCCTGAATGCCACAGTTCGTGTTCACAGTTCATGATTCAGCAGCCATCACTCAAGCAATGTCAGCCATCCATTTTTCATATTTCCAGCCTATTCGGGTGCTCACAGCAGGCACTGTGAGGCTTCCAGCTGAACTGCTGCTGCTTCTGAACCGGGATCTATTCCTGGACCCTTCTCCAGACACGTTTCTAGGCATGAAACACTGCAACTCACCCAGCCACATTTTTTCCAGGGGAATTAGTTGTTGCACAATTCTGAGGTGCTCACCAGCCATTTAAATAAACCAGGGCTCAGTGCTGCAGGAGCCGCCTCAGTAGTTTCACCCGTGGTGGAGTCTGCACCACCTTCATCGACTAAAACGGCTTAGGAGCAGGTTATCTGAGAAGCCACACGAATACCACAGCAGCAGGTAGGAGAGATTTGGGCACGCACAGATCCAGGACCAATCTGGGAGATCTTCTGGGAACCCAAGGAGTGGAGACCGTGGTGTCCTTCAGGTCAAACAGCAACGGCTTGAGGACATCACGTGCATGCCAGAAATGCCACTGCATGGTCTTTGGATGAAGGATATATCCTTTAAAAAGGGTATATCCTTTAAGAACCCATGTAGATACTTTGCAATGATCCATTACTTCATCAGCTGTTGGCGATTATCTCTGATGCTAGGGCATTTTTTCTCCGTGTTGTTTTAACACGACCGACTCCTAAAACATCATTATTTTTTCACACCGGTCGCACCAAGCAAGAAATGGAGCAGCAGGTAGTACAGTGGGATTCAAAAGTGCACATCAAACTCTTCCACCACCAGAATCTTGATGTCCATGTCCCTTCCAGCCAGCGAGGTCTGAGTTTCGTACAGCTCCTGCGCGAAGCCTCGGTTGTTTTAGCTCTGTCTGTGCTGAAGGCTCTGTTGCGGTATTGTAATACAAATGAGACTAACGAGTAATACAATGTATATTTATGCTATAATTTGAATCATTAAATAAAAAGTCACTGTATACACACAGCTGCTTTGGGGAGAGCAACAGTAATTTCCTGCTTTTCAATGACAAACAAATGTGGTAAGTTTTATTTAAAAGTCTTTTTGCTTGTTACTTAATTGGTGAATTCTTGTGTCAAAGCACCCAAATCATTCACAGAATAGAAAAAAAAAAAAAAAGGAAAGAAAAGAAAAAAAAAGAATTAGCTTTGGAACACTGACAGAGCACATCATCTACAGAAGTCAGAAAACCACAAATACATGCGGTAATCTCATTTTACTTCCTGCTCGTAATCCCAGGCCAGGAATCCCAGGCCTCGTAATCCCAGGTTGGAAAGGGTTGGTGTATTTTTAGGACGCCGGTTGAGTGGAGCCCAGTTATGTGCACGCTCTTTTTAAGATGATGTCATCAGATTGTCGATCCCAGAACAGACTTTCCCATTTTGCTTTGTTTTTATAGTTCTCAGATGCCTGCTTCCTTTGCTGAGAGAAAAAAAATATATATATCCTTTTTTTGGAAAGTGACAACATGGAATAGAAGCAATGTTCCTTGGTGATACTGCGTTCATGGCATATGCATAAGCAACACGGACTGTTTTCCAGGAACCAATAAAGATCATCGAGTCCAAATCCTGGACTCATTTTGTCAGGGGCAATGGGGCAGCGAGGTCCAGTCCTGTCCTGTCCCTCCAGTCCTGTCCCAGCACGACTCTCCGGGGCTTAAAGACGAAGCCAAGATCAACATGGCAGTGTCTCTATCACGTCTCTAGCCTTCAGACCCTTAAAATTTATAAAAAATCCTTGACATGAGTTTAGAAATCAGTCTGAATAAGACACGAGTATCTATTAATGTTCAAAAAAGGAACACTCATAATTAAATGGTTACTCAGAGTTTACCTGCCTTCCCCCTGTTTCACACTGAAGGCTTAGTTTCTGTTTAATGCCCCCAGTAGGTAACTCTCAGTCTCTATAGAGAGATATATTTGATCTCCAGAACAGTACAAAGGATTTTTTACAAATCTTTCTAATTTATTGTGCGTACATCACTGCCAGCATTCTTCAAAACTAGTTTGTCTGTTACTTGCAGTAGTCTTTAGGTAACACACACACAAACATATATACATATATATAACGTATGTGGGGTTCCTTACCAGTTTTGTAGAAATAAAAATTAATTAAATTAAGCTCATCCTATGGAAAATGCACAGGAATTTGGAAGAGGCAGACAGAAGGGAAGGGAGGATTTGATTACATTGCTATTTATTTAGTTAAAGTTTGACATTTGAGAAGTTTTGTGCAATGCACACCAAAACTGGCAATGCGTACTCTCCTGGAAATCTCCTGATTTTGTCTGTTATGTTTGAAATCTCAAAATTCAACATTCAGGTTCTGAAAGGTTTCATATCCTTCGAGACTGAATAGCTTATAGGCCAGCCAATGAAGTCTGCATCTGAGTAAAAAAATAAATAAATAATAGCCTTATTGATTACTGAGAAGACTGTTATGGATTTGTCTTGGCATGGAGACCAGGGACTTGGAAAGAAAATGTAGGTATGAAAGACCTACAATACTTATTTCCTACAAAATTTTGTTGCTTAGACAATTTGCATCTAAAAGGTTCAAATGAATTAAAGCCTGGCCCATGTGCTGAAACTGTACGTTGAGGTTATCACAAAATAGATCTGAGCAGGCAAATGAGCACAAAATGAAGAAAGAACCTGAGCCCTTTCCTCAGCGTCGGACCAAATTTCTGCTGTCATTATTTATGCCCATTTTCCTTCTTTGCTCTGATTCTTCAGTCACCCGTTAGAGCTGAATAAAACAAATTAACCTTATTAATTACGTACAGCCAACTTTTCCTTGTTTCATTAATGTGTGTCGAACTCTGTGTCTTCGCATGAAGTCAAAATGCACGAGGAACTTTTATTACTTCAGTGCTAGGAACCTGTCACGGCAGCGCTCGGGGGAGACGTGCGTGCACGCATCCCCAGGCGTGTAGACACGCGGAGCACGGGACGGCGCTCGCAGCTCTCAAACCACCGAGAGCACACCTAGAACGATGGGGGAGGCAGTGCTGTTCCTGCTGGGAAAGGAATGGGAACGGCATTTAACACCACCCAAACGCCAGGTGAGGCCAGCCTGCCATCAGACGTGCCGTGCGCGGATCAACGTGTTCATCTAAGCAGCAAGATGAACCGCCTCTGCCTGGTGTTTTCAATCCAACATGACAGAGTACGGAAAGTCGACGAAGCCCTTGAGTTCTGCAAGGCCAGAATTTTACTCAGAGCTGTCACGCAGCAGAGAATCCACCACGGGCCTTTTTGAAGGGCTTGCCATTCAAATGACTTGGCCAAAAAACGCACCTGCCTCTGTTCTGTCTAGATTTTCCTTCTTTTCAACCAATCGATTGGATGGGAAGAATTCATTTATGAATTTTGCCCACTGAATTCAGCACAGAACAAATATAATGAGTTTCTTTCCGGGTAGCAACATGCGGTGAGGGGCACCCAGAGTGCACCTACCCCCGGCACTTGTGTTTCTGCCTTTGTTCCCACGAGGATGCATCGCTGCCGAGAGGAAAGCTCGGGGACGACCCATCCCGCCTGAATTTCTCTCCCGTTTATTGACTTCAGACAGCTATAACTTACTAAGTAAACTACCTGGCACCAGTAGGCAAACTCAAAGTCTGTGCTTTCCATTACCACTCAGTGGAGAGAGCATCTAAGATGTGCGCCAAATGCACCTAGGTAAAGTAATCAATGCGGGGAGGAGGAGAGCAGATTAATCACGAGTTATGTAAGGCTGTACCCTGAAAGCAGTCTGATCTAATCTCCACCACTCATAGCTATTTCTAATCTAGTACTGTACAGGTGTTTACACTCAGTTGTGTGCTAGCCTTGTATGACCCGAGCCTGGTTTTAATTGCTTAACAAACGTAATTTTATTAGCGAGATAAAGATACAGCTAACACTAATAAGCTGACTTCAAAATATAAAGACCCTTTCAAGATTGGGTTTTTAGTTAGCTTGCTGCTCTTTCTTTAGTATCTAATTGATTTTCTTGACATCTCTTTAGCCTGGCATGCTGCCTGCCTAAGTACTTTATCTGACCTTCAGGCTCTTTGCCAGGTATTGATCCAATCCCTACAATGGCTGTGTTGTAGCTGCTCTTCCAGCTTTGATAAGGGCTAATGTACCAGCACCGGTGAGACAGGAAGTCAATGGTCACAAAATTTCTCTCATCCAGCTCTCCCTATCTACTTATGTAAGTATTCTGAGTACCGTCGAAATGAGATCCTGAGCAGGCCATATGTGCTCGTATTCCAAATTTCTCTTCCAGGAAATATTTTACCCCCCAAAAATCCCTTAAATAAAAGTGTTTAGATCAAAGTTTCATCATGGAGCTAAAATAAAGCTTTTCTGATTTGACGAGCAGAAATAGGAGCAAAGGAGCTGTTAAATTAAATATCAAAACAATACAAAAAGCACGACCGAAAAGGAAGTCGGATTTTTCAGCAGCATCTCATCTCATACACTCAAGTAATGGAAAATAGTTTGGACATCGCAGGACCCTGAAGGAAAGTAAAAGAAAGCTACTTCTCTTTTTAATAACATTTTCAAGACAACCACTTTTTACAAACCCGTAATAACAAAATATAGCACAAATTTAAAACGGGGGAAAAAATAACTTGTTAATGTTCTTGTAATAGCAAAAATCAAGCTTAAATTTTCCCAAATCCTGCTTTGCTTGTGTTGTGCCTTTTAAGTCGAGTTATTAGAGCCACTAAGCAATCTGAAGAGAGGCTGTTTCAGCCAAGTTGTGCTATACAAGGGGCCACAGCATAAGGCAGAGGAAGCCATTGAATCATCTCCCCAGCACAAACCCCTGAACCCGCTGCGCCTGATCGCAACGGCAGCACGTTATACGGGAGCTTGGTTTATTCAGAGTTTTACGGGACACGTAAATACACCGTGTAAGAGCAATACCCTACAAGGGCAGCAGCCACAGCCCACAGGCAGACAACTGTGTCTGCAGGCGCATTCTGGAGGATTGTTTAAGCCTCCCCAGTGGAGTCTTTTAGCGATTTGGGTTTCTTTTTTTACCACCACAGTGATGTAGTGAGGAGCCATCGTTCCATGATGCGACTCCAGACTTCAGAGGTATTGGTTGAACCCTGGGACTGTTAAAAAATAGTTCTCCGCAACTACTGAATCTTTCAGACTCTGTAAAACCCCACAGGGAATGCTGCCAGATAAATACATTAAAAATTGCATTCAAGGACAACGGTTATAGAGCGCACAAATAGCACAGACGGACACGAGCCGCGTTTAGAAGCTACTCGTGCCCCGAGGCTCCTGTGCTCCAGAGCGGAGTCCAGCGTAGACGTAATTGCCGGTTACTCCGGATGCACTCAAATATTCTGCACTTACATGCGACTTCTGTTCACTTGAAGCTGTTAAACAGTCCCCGTTTCCAAAGCTGGCCTCACCAGCCCCCCGCTGGAAGCTGGGGATTAGCAGCAGAGTAAACAGCACTTCTTCAGTCACCAACTTGTACGGGGAAAGAAAGGATAACGTTAGCCAAGGGGGGAAATTGGGCAGGTAAAATGATGGATTTTTTCCAGTGACAAAAATACCTTGCAAACAGGGCGTCACATCAGGGGCCTTCTCCAAGGCACGGGAAAATCCCCTGTGCAATTCCTTGCCCTCAGCTGCTGAGGAAACAACATAGCCAACATAGCCTTCACCTGCTCTGCAAACCCTTGTGCTTCCCACCTTGCTGGTAAGGCCTGGAAAGAGCCTTAAAAAGCCCTGTGATTTTTGCCGGGGCCCATCTGTTCTCCTCCGAAGAAATAATTTAAGCCTCAGATTAAGATTTTGCAGGTTGATCCACTATTTAAATGTATTTGGCCTCCCATCAGCGCTGTGATGCTTCGTATGTAAGCAGAAGAGGAAGACGCCTCCCAGACGGTTTGGCACGGCACCAGCAGACCATCAGCAGAGGCAGCCGAAGGATCTGCTCTTGCAGAGTGTCTGTGGAAGGGCAGAAGGGCTCTGCTTTGACTAAGACTGGCTGGAGGCCTGGCTCGTAAAATAAATGCATCTGACAGCGAAGCCAGCAATGAAGTTAAGGGAATCAGCATCACTGAAAGACCGATGCACAGGGCTTTTCATCTCTTTTCTGGTGCTGAAACAAAACCACCGAAGGCCCGCTCTTCGCTTATGTTTCCCCATCTGCTCCCGCTGCAGAAATTTCCCGCTGCGATTTCTCAATTTCTGCTGAGATGAAAGAGTCGAAAATGAGGAAGGTGAGGGAGGGAGGGCCCCGCCGCCCCGCGAGGCGCTGCTGACGTCCCCTCTGCTCCGCCTCGAGGGGAAAAACCCCAGGGGAGCTTCCCTCAAACTGCCCCAAAAGGAGCCGCCAAGGCCTGGGGAAGGAACAATTCCTTCGTAAAGGGCTGAGAGAAAACGTAGGGGAAGTTCTCAACGGAGGGCGAATGGGGAATGCAACTCAGAAGTCTGTGTTAGGGAGCGTGGCTAAGTGGGGACACGGGGCCGGGGATGAGAGAGATATACAGGATCTGGTTTCCTTATCTTTAGGGGAAGGACTAATTTGCTTTAGCTGCAATTAGCCTTTTTACCTTTTAAGTGCTGACATTTAGTTCAGATTTATATGTTGCTGCGTGTATATCTGGGAACAGTCTGTGTATTTGGAGCCAGTGATTTTTCTTTATCATTATTGCTAATGACACGGACCGAACAAATGGGGCATGGGAACCGCTAAGTTCTACAGAAACTTCCCTAGGTCTGGAAAATTTCTTTAGCACCAATGACCGTGATGCTCAGTGGCAAACCTTCAGCTAACACGGATGTGGATGGATGAGCTCCTGGTTTTTGCTTTCAGAAAAGCATTACAGTTGTGTTCAGTTCGATTCAAATTCACTGATCTTCAGAAAAATGCTGCAAGGCATATGGTTTTCCAAGCTTTTGCTAAATTGCTTCATCGAGGGGGTTGAGAACTAAGATATATCAGCTTATTTTGTTGTCCAATTTATATTTCATATTCTGGAGGTTTTTTTTCCTATGAATTCTTTTAACCTTTGGTTTAGTGAATTTTCAGATTTAGGCAGAATGTACTTTTGAAGAGAGATACTACTTGAGGGAACTTAATACTACTTAAGGGAACTTAATACCATAAAATTGAAAACGTGGGAGACGTGCATACTTTACATGCTAATGTAGAGTGACTTTTCTAACACAGATCAGTCAAATTCTGCTCTTAGACAACTTGCACCTAGTTCCAATTATTTATCCTTCCTGAACAACTCCTGACTTTGCTGGTTTCATTTTTATTGTCATCCCATCCGATCTCAATTCCCCGTTATCACCAGCCCTGTTAAGAGTATCACTGTATCACTGTTTTCTTACCTACCAATACTTACTTTCCTGTCTTTAGCATTCCTAAATTTCTCATCTCCTTCATTTCTTCTCTTTACGAAATTCTTTCACATAAGAAAAATGCAACCCATAACTGATGCTACCCATAACTTGGATATTTTCTTTCAATAAACTTCACACCTTACACAGAAACTCTGCAACAGATGATAAAAATCGGAGGCATCTAGCAACCACTGTTACATGTAATACGAGATTTCAGATGGGACTATCGTTGACTGCAGCAATACCATGCCTGTTCTTCACAGGATGGGATAATGCAGTCTAGCAGCCTTCTGAAGGAACAAAATATAAGTACTATCTGCTCTGAATCACACACTGTTGAAAGGAATTGGAAAGAATGAAAGACAAAACACTTTTAGGTGCTATTCTTCACTTTTCCTGTTTCGTGACCTGCCATATAATTGAGTATTGCACTTTTTAGTTAAAAACAAACAAACAAACAAAGTTGACATGCAGCAATGGTCTCAGGTGTGCAGATTTCTGAAAAGAAACGCCACAAAAGCAAGCAAAACTGGATCACCTGCTTTTAGTGAGTGCAGAAGTTTACTACACAGAAAATTAAGCAGCTTAATATCAACATGAGAATCCACTGAATAATTGCATTACATTTCCACTTCTTCAGAATCTGGTTCAAACTGGGCTTAAACCACACGGGTGAAATAAGACGGGTGAAATAAGGTGAAATAAGATGGGTGAAATACGACTTTCCTTCTCCAATGAGTGTCATGTAGACACACAACAGAGTTTTTCCACCACTGTTTCCACCATTGTTTTCAATCATTGTTGACCAGAGATTCCTTGCCCTGGGTAACTAGAAGGGGGTTCTAGGTTAGATGCAATACAACAGATTTATCGAAAAGCCTGTTCAGACCCCGCTTGTAGTGCAGCTCCCTCATAATATATGTCTATATCTCTTTTGTGATGACTAAATTTCTCCCCAAAGAGAGTTTGATCCATAAAAGCGCTGGTTTAATCATCATTGACTTAATGATTCTTTTGCAATGTCAATTAAATGGTATGAAAAATTAAACCATTTACAGAACATGAGGACCTTTTAAATTACACATTTCAAAAATATTATTTAAAATTCTAGTTATATAATCCTTTTAGAACTGTCAAAGAATAATACCGCACTAAGGCTTGACTCATTACTCATGCCAATGCTTGTTGGAATTCACAGAGCTGGCAGATATTTAAAAAAACCAAACTCACTAGAAACGAAGAAATTCACAAAGTGTAACAGCAAAATTAGCCGACGTTATGCAGAAGGGGAGCACACAGCATACAGCACGCAGGTGATAAAGCCTACTAAACACGAAGTTTTACACTGTGAATGTCATGGTAAAGGTCCAATTATATAACAATTCCACATTTCTACAAAGTAAGTTATATACCCAACGTGGGTTTCTACTTTTGTTCTTTGAAAACACATTGATCCTTTTTCCTGGGAACATTTCTCTTCCTTTCAGCTGGTTTTACCCTTTCCATCTGTCCCTCCCCACTCCCACGCCGCAGTGCGCTCCTGAATGGATGTTTTACTCTTGACTCTTTCATTTAGTTCTCTTAGAAAGTTGCCTCGGTGCTGCTAACTACCTCAAGCAGCTTCATAATGCTGCTTTTCCATCTGAAATGTAATGTGGAGCATTTATTTTAGCACCCAGCATTAGCACTGTCATCGAGCAAGAACCTGCTGCAACTCAGTCTTCGGGGGATAACTGTTCGTGCCTTCACTGCCTCTCTTGTGGGAACTGAAATGAGGGGTTTTATCTGGGACCTCTACGAATGTGGGATTTCCCCTGGAGGAAAACACATTCGAATAAGCCCAAACACACACAAGAAAGACTCCTTTTGCTTTTCCGAACCCAAGAGAGATGCAGTACAGGTCACGGTGTTTGTCATGTGAGTATCAGGGGTAAGCGTTATATTTAAGGAAACTAAACAAAATCTGACAGTCACATTTGTAATAAAGACTCCAGTCATGAAACTGTCTGTTTTCTGCACCACTGTCATGCAATACCTTACATAAATAAGCAAAAAAAAAAAAAAAAAACACTGAAAGAAATGACAGGCAGCCAAATTACCATGATAATCTGGCTTCAGCGTCCATCGCAGTCTCCAGTGATTTTTATCAGCATGCAAAGCCTCTAGGTTGCTGCTGAGGGTGCACTACCAAAACTCTCTTTCAGTCCTGCTAAAAAGCAGAGAGGCTGAAGAAACGTTGTTGTTTGGTTGTTGTTGTTTTTAATAGTCCAAAAACACTTTCAAAAGGGCAAACTTGCCTTTTAATATACACATGTCTTTGAAGACCCTCATTAGTAGGAATGTAGTAGGTGGTGTTATCACCACAGGCTCACTGGTGGCCGGGACTTCAGGAAGCGCCAGTATTCAGCAGGGTACCGCTGAATATCCAGGAGATGCTCAGACTAGGTTAAAAACCTTTGCACAATGTACAGACTCCAATTCCCTGTGCTTGTACGCTTACTAGTAAGCCCTGCTGACAAATACACAACAAATAGCCTCTTGGCTTTTCTTTACATGGATTCCCACACTGCACAACCCTGGCCCACACCTACGCTGCAGTACTCGCTACTCTTCATCCACTGCTTAAAGAGTTCATCCTGACTCCTCCACGGAGGAGAAACAAGACTTGTGTGACCGGTCAAACAGCAAAGAGAGCCAAAGGCCGCAGTCCTCAAGCCAAAATGTTACTGTCTAAAATGAACTCGGCCAACCTCACACTCCAAACCACAACACTCCCCTTCCCTGGTGAATAACTTCCTAATAGCCATTTGGACTGGTTGTCGTTACACAATTGTAAACCTGGTCGAACAATATCGCTGATGATGGTCAGAATGTTCTGGAACCACCGTTTTTTACGGCCTGTCCTTAACACTGACGAACATTACATTAAATTTTGAAGGTAAAGAACATTTTTGTGTCCGTGGGGTAATGGGTTATTTGGTAGCTGCCTGTGTTTCATACACTTCTCATAACCTGAAGCTAAGTCCGTGTAAATGGAGCATATCAGTCCTGTCCAGACCTCAGCAGTCATTAACATTTTATGTTCAAAAGGTTATTCTCCCAATGACCCTATTCTGATTTTTGAAAGAGAACCTAATGGAAACTTCTATCACGTTAGCAACTTCTGTTATGCTTTCTCTTGGCAATGTCAACCGAAGGAAGAAGTTAGAGGCTGGGAAGCTTGGAGCTCTACACCAATTCTAATGTCATTTTGTGATCCTTCACCTCAATTTCCACACTTTCCACATGAGCGTGCCATTCAGATCCAGTAAACTGCAACATCACAGCCATGCAGCAAAGCACAGAAGGATATACAAGTCATTCCTCTTTTGTAGTTATAACACAGTACTCTGTGGATGCCTACTAAGAAAAACAAAAGTTGTCTCCCTGTGGTAATTATCATTGCTTCACTTGCAGTTCGGGGTCACCATGAGAAGACAGCAGCGTGCGTCTTCACGATATGGAAAATCCTGGCTGCCTGCTTGCTTGTGAGGTGTCCCTGGCGTTTGTCTTCAGGCTTCTCATCATTTAGGTCCTGGTTACCCGAGATCTCATCCCTAAGGACATAGGCAGGAGCAGAGCAGAGGTAACTCTGGAATTTGTTTCCATCCCTATCTTCCCCAAAGTGGCCTTTTCCTACCTTCTGAACACAGTGCAAAATGGCAGCAGGGAGGACCGGTGTTACCAGGTTCCCGAGCTGGAGAACCACGCTTGTTGCTGCTGGATGAACGCTCCACACTTGAGCGCTCTTGGACTGGAGGAGAGGGGCTTCCTAAATGGCATTCATTTCCCCAGGGAATCCCACTAAAGGAGACTGGCTCTTCTTTACTCAGGCACGAGTAAGAACAGTTTTTGTGAAGCACCTCGAGTACTGCAGTTTGATAATCCAGCCTTCCATAGCAATTAAACCATACGCTCTGATCACGAGAGAGGGAAAACAGAAAGGGACGAGCTGTTTTATCAAGAGATTATTTCTCACTAGCCATTAATACATTTTTTTCCGCAATATTCTTTACTGGCTCTTTATAAGACACTAAAAGAAAAAAGAAAAAAAGGGGGAAAAAAAAAGTTCAATATTATCTATGCTGCAAAGTGCTGTAAGGATGTACAAAAGGCAACTTACCCCAGGTAAGATATAACCAACAATTTCCCATACATACACACCTGCCTTTTTTTTTTTTAGGTAGAATCTTCTAAGTGGGATGAGAAAAAGCCCCCAAATAGCCCTGGAACAGCACTGCTGAGTGAGAAATCATTTCCAAAGAACTGCAATGAGAACAGCTGTGGCTGCCCCATCCCTGGCGGTGCCCACGGCCAGGCTGGATGGGGTTTGGGCAGCCTGGGCTGGGGGAGGTCCCTGCCCAAGGCAGGGGTTGGAAGCGGATAGTCTTTAAGGTCCCTTCCAGCCCAAAGCATTCTGTGATTCTATGAATTTCTGAAGTTATCCCAATTATCGTGTCATTAGCGCAAGACAATCAGGCTCATAAATTACACCGTGCTGCCGCTCGGCTCTCTGTATCGTCCCGCTGTGTGACCCAGCCAGCTACTCACACAGTCTAGGCAAAC
Organism: Heteronetta atricapilla; assembly: GCA_011075105.1. Lineage (NCBI taxonomy): Eukaryota > Metazoa > Chordata > Aves > Anseriformes > Anatidae > Heteronetta > Heteronetta atricapilla. The sequence continues at coordinate 36,580,887 of CM021737.1, forward strand.
TGTATTAGTGCTGAGTAGCTCATTTTTTTTCAAAATTAGATATTTTTTTTTTTCCAAAAGATTCCAAAGCCCTGTTATGTGCTGAGATCCCGTCTGAGTAAAAACAGCCTAGGGCCATTTTCTCAGGAGAATTCAGCCACACGTTAGGACTTCGGGACAACACTCTCAACTGTAATTACCAGTTTCTAAGGAAAGAAAAAATAGAAAAAAAAAAAACAAATATCAACTACAGAGTTTGCCGTTAATTGTTACCTGGAACAAGACTTCTGGAATATTTTGCAATACCGGCTTGCTATTATGATTTCTGACCACCCGTCCTGCTAGCCTCTGGGAGGTGCAGCACCTCCAAGAGAGGCAAAGAAGCAGAAGGAGTGCGATAGCTCAGCGAACCCTGCTCGCAGAGTGGCACCTTGGTTTAAATTGCTGATGAGAGGGGGTTTGAGCCAAGACTCCAGTTATGACAGGAGCGCGTTTCCCTTCCTGCCAGGCCTGGCATGGGCTGGTGAGCTCTGGCAGAAGAACAGGGCAGACTTCTGGGGCCAGGAGATGCAAGCACCTCAAAGCAAGATTAGCTGGAACTGGTTTGTCAAAGCTCCCGCGCACCACCGACTTGAAAGCACTTATTCTAATGCCCGACTGTACGAAACAAAGCCAGTTTAGAGGAACACCACTGAAAATTAACTCTTATCAGCATGGTTTTAAAAACGCATCGCAACATCCACACCACGGGAGCTCCATCCTGCTCCAGAACTCCGTTCAGGTATCTTTGTGGGCAGGCTCCCGCAGCAGCTCGGAGGGTTGTCATCCTTCTCTGATGGCTGAGGAAACCTCAAGAGAAGGGCTGGAGAGGCAGCCGGGTGCCCAGGGGAAGGAGCAGGGGAAGCCACCAGGCTGGCGGCAGTGTGGAGCAGTACGGGGAGCTTCGGAGAGGGCGAGCAGAGGAGCACACCCCACGGCACCTGGGAGTTACCCAGTGAGATTGACTTTGCAGTGCTAATCGCTCCCTCCGTGCGCAGTTTATGCTTTGTAACACTAACCCAGATAGCCTGGGTGATGAGACTAGGGAGCTGCTTGCCAGGTCATTGATGATTAAAGGGGCAGAGTTAGCACTGATAACAAACTGTTGCTCTGCTTCATAAGTGATTATCAGCACTCGGGCACAGCTAAACACAACCCATCATTTTCTGCTTGCATGAAATGCTGAGGTTTTTTTGTCCATTTTATATAATCTCATTAGGTATGAGTTAACAGAATATTGTTTAAGGAAATTATATCTTGTTTTGGCAAATGCTTGGTTTAGTTGTATTAAAACCTTTCCATTACCCAGCATAATCTAATGTGTTTCGTGTTTCCAAACTAAATACCGGCTAGGTAGAGATACGTGATCCTCCTCATTCGATCTGTCAGTACATCCACTACTTTTGACCACAGTTAATGGAATTAATGTCACTTGTTTCAGCCAAGTCTTACTGTAAAGCCCATGCCTAATCTATGACGTATATAGATAAACAGATTTGCAGGGCAGTAGCTTAGATGGCACCTTATCTTTCAAGGTCACGGGTTACACGGCGAAGAATCCGACTTCAGGACACTTACATATGTACTTACCCCAGGTGTAATATACACGGATCTATATATTTATGTGACTCAGACATACTCAGAATATCAACAAGGATAACTATCCATTAAACCGCATTTGCTGTAAATCTTGTCTATTTCATAGACCTTTGTCTGCGAGGGAGCGTATAAAAAAATAATAATAAAATAAAACCACTACTTTCTTCTTTTTGCTTAAACTTATCATGACTTTTTTTCAAGATCTCTAATTAAAAACTGGAGAGAAAAAATTAAAGCTAATAACTCACACCATTAGATAAATTAGGCTGCATCTAAAACATGTTTTATGGGAAACCACTACCTTACGTATCCCATTTCACCCTGGATTGAACAAAAGCTGTTATTTCTTTCAGGTAACATGATCCTATGTGCAATGAAATATGACACGTGGACATAGCACAACTTCTGTCAGACTACGCTGTGGCTCAGAATACAGCGGCCTGCAGTCAGTGAGCTGCTTACAAGACAGAAAAAAAAATGAGATTAACAAATAACTATGAGATAATGCAAATACTGCATCTTGGAAGACATTTCCATCATTTGTATGTTAATGAACACCTGCCTTCAGAGCTGTATTTTAAATGGACATTTGCAGCAACCTAAATTAACAGAAGGAACAAGAAGCTAATTTTGTGGCTATCTTCATAGAGCATCATAGACCAAGGAACTACAACTCAATTTTCAAAACCAGTTTAAAAACTCTAATACAACAAATTTCCTCCTTAAAAATAAAGAAATAAGCCAGTATGTATAAGCTGAAGCCATTTTACAAGCTCTTAAAGACTGTGCTATGGGCTAGATCTTAGATTAATGTTTGTGATGCACACTGAAAACCTGTAAAGCATTTATGTAATTGCTAAGCATTATTATTTTTATTACTGTAACAGATGGAACCAATCCATCTTTGTAGATAATATCTCATAAATGATTCATTACTATTCCTTTAACCTAAAGTCTTTTGTATTTTGCAGATCCATGAGAAATAACTATTAGGAAGCTCTGTGCATAGCAGTATGAAAACTACCTAATGTCTTCTAAATTTAGTAGCCTTGCTAACATTTGGGCCTTATAATTTTTACATTGGTCCCATTCCTCTCAGAACCTGTTACTTCTGCAAGATTTTCCTCTTTGTTTTCCATCGCTGGTTTTCAGGTGATGTAAAATATCACTGCAAGCTACTGGTAACGCTAATAGCTTCTATGGCTGCCATTAATTGCAAATATAGACTAGACAAATGCTTTATAAGAGATAGAAGTATCTCCCACAAATGCATGACACAGTTTTATAATGCAGCATCTTGGCTTCAATTGATAATGAAAAAGAGTTATGTGATCGTACTGTCCATCTTTCCTTTGTCCAATAACTTTTTGACCAATTTTAATCAAATTTGAAAGCCAGGTAGACATCTAACAGATATGAGTTTCTATCAGCTTAATGAAAACTGATGGCTGGAAGAGAAAAAGAAATACACAAATTAGTACTGCCCCTGGTAAAAAGGCTTAAATGGGAACTCATCACTCATCCCCGAGGCCTGGCCTGCCTCTGGCCATTCAGGCAATGTTAGTCCAGAATCAGACACAGCAAACGCCATCCACTGCCCACCTTACAGCTGACAGACCACTGACAGGATCTCCACAGAAAAGCTTGTCCAAAATGTATTAAAGGCTGACGGAAGCAAAGTAATCATAATAATATCAGTGACCGATGAACACCCCAATGTTTAAAATGAAGAAAAATAAAAGTATTCACTTACAAAATAAGAGCATTTTTTTGACTGTGAGAAAAAATTGCAGAGCGAGAATCTAAATCCACCACACTTAGCTTAGTGTTTTGATACTGGCCTAGGGAACATCACCAGCAAGCAGTTCCCAGAGCCTGGGAGTTCAACCGCTGTGCTTGTAGGCTTACAAAGAGCTCGAAGGTCCCCAGTGTTTCTATGGGGTTATTGGGTTATTCGGCCTGCCCTTTACACACACGCCTACCAGCCACCTTCAGTCGACTTCAGCGTGATGGTAAAAGCTACTGGAAAGTGAGGAGACATTGTGAGATATCTGAGATCTTTATGGGTCTTACCAATGAAGAAACAGACTGCTTTCTTGGGGTTTGAACACAAACAAAAGGATCCATGTTATTCTGCTTACAGCATCCATGATTTTTTGGCTGAGTGGCTTTGGAGTCACTCTAAAGTCACTTCCTCACCTAGTCGCATTAGCTTAGGATTTGGGGTGCTTGAGGCCATACAAAGCCTGATTTTCCCAAATTAGTCACCTCTCATACAACAGAAGTCGTGCATGTCGGAAGCAAGAAGAAAACCTTACAAGACAACACCTTGCCGAGGTGTTTTATTCATCACCATTGCTAATTTACTTCAGCTGGAAAATGTGTTGGGAGGCTGCAGTACTGGAACTTTGCCATCGGCCCTTTTGACACTGGTTCTCTTCTAAACAGTTCATCGGAAGTCACCATTCCCCCCAAGCAACCACATAAAAAAACATTTCTTGGAGAAATGAAGCTATCTTTGACTTGAAAAATCTCATGTGATCTCAACCATTCCAATCGCAGCGAGTTTCAAACTCAGTTTTGACTCACAAAATAGTAAGTTGCCTTGAAAGTTTCCCCTTAAAATCTAAATTCCACTAAATATTTCATGCAAATGCATGTAAAAACACAGTTTGCAGCACCCAAAAAAGGAAAGTCAAATGTAGAATAACATGTTTTCTAGGCAGCTCCAAGTTCCACATCGAAAAGAAAGAGTGTGGAGCCAGATTCTGCTCCGGTGGAGAATGACAAGCGGGATGGGGAAGCACAGCTCCTGGTCTTGCTGCCAGGGGTGACGACACCCTCCTGAAAATCCTTCACCAGGAGGAACTCTACAGGGTGCAGGCACAAAGTGAAGACCTGAATCTTTCACCTCTGATTGAGATTTTCAGTATTTCGCTAGAAGGACTGAGATTTATTAACTACCCTTTGGAAAATAATTTATTTTTTTTTCCTCTCATCACACAAAAACAAGCCACAGATTTGTTCTTTTTGCTAATACCTCAGGTAAATCCAGCATTGTACCCCGCTGGGAAGTGCATTCACTTAAATAACAGGACGTTGCAGTACGCAGGACAACAAGAGTGGATTTAATTCAAGAAAATCCTTCTAATGCACACCATTTTGAAAAACCTCGTACAAGTGGGTACCATATAACTTTTAACAACGTAGGTTTGCAAGCTACCAAAATAAATCACTCTTATGAGAAGGATGTGCAAGCAAAACTCTTATTTTTTCTTAGACATTTCCACGTGTACTCAGATGTTCTTGCAAGACACGAGTGGCTCCGTTACCGCTTTGCCCTCTCAGAATATACATTTCAACTTTGTTACCTACTTAATTCATTAACATGGTATTTTTAAATACAATTATCATCTGTTCAACATAACAAGGTTTCGTTTACAATTTTCTAATGACCATGAGGGTAGACAGAATAGAAAAATCTCTGCTTTCAAATGTATTTTATACCAAGGGAGAGAGAACAGCAAGCATTCATCTGAAGTGACTGGTTAGGACGACAGTTTCACAGTGAAATATATTTTCATTTCCAGATCCCCACAGCTACTTTGAATCTAATTGCACGAAAGACCACCGAGATTTCTTTCTCAAACATATCAAAAGCATACCACCAAAGAAACAACTATTACATGGAGAAAATCAATCTTTACTTTCTAATATGTTGAAATGCTTCAGAAGGAACCAAAAAGTACAAAATTACAGGAAGCATGACTTTCAAGTGCGTGCAGAAGGGGTTGATACGGTTTGATAGATCAAAAGGTTACCAAATTAAGCTATTAGCAGGGCACAAGGCTGTACATGAACAATGTGCTTCTAATCCAAGGGGAAAGGGACGAGCGGGCTCAATAGGCACACAGGTCTCGAACTCTCTTTCAGTATCAGTGGGGAGCAGATACAAGGCTTGAAAGTGTACAACCAAAAGCACAAAATGCTGTCCTACCTTCTGGGAGCTGGGCACGTGGAAATGGGGGTCACCGGGCGTAAAGAAATGTTGCAACTGCTACCAGCCATAAGCAGTAGCTCCATTTTGCAGGTAAATTGCAGAACGTTCTGAAATGAGAAAATACACGGGATTATAAATGAATTTTGCAAACTTTAATATAGGATTTTTTTTTCCCCGACTTGGTGATATTGCATGAAACTGAATATTTTACAGCTAGGCAGAAAAGAATGGTTGAACAAACGGCAAAGCTTCGGTTACGGATAGGTAAAATGGGTTTGTTTTATAGATACCCTACACTGGAGAAAACGTGTTAAATTAGAAATGCTGAACTAGGGGGAAGTAAACAAAAGTTACTAAATTGTGCTACTCTAACACTTCCCATTCTGAGAGAACGCATGAATCATAGATAAGGCTGAATATTTGTCACAGCTGTGATTTCAGCATCAAAAAGAAATAATTTTAGCCCAGATTCTGGGGGAATTTCCAGAAAATTTGTCAGTTCAGCCAACCGGATACAAGACTTCTCTGCGATCTTCTGCAAGTTTAGCTTTCTTTGGGTTTGAACCCACAAAGCAAGAAGCACTCACTTTTGAAACCACGGCGATGACTAACGTGGTTGAGTGTCTTGGTGTCTTGTTGGATGAGGCCAAAGCAGGCAGCAGGCTGGGATATCAAGCTGCACTTGGATGGGTTTGGAGTGCTTTTAAGCTGATGTGAGCACTGAATATTTTTAATTTGAAAAACGAAGAAGCGTCAGTAATACGAAAATGCGAAAATGCTGAACCACAGTTTTGCACTTTTTGTAATAAAATAAATATTAAAAAAAAAAAAATGATGCCCTTATGTTTTCTGCTCTGATAAAGCAGAGTGTTTTTATTCTTGGCAATGACAAAACTCCAGTTCCACCCGCAGTCCTGACTCACTGCGAGCGTATGGTAGGGGAAGTGGCCTAGCTTCATAAGCCTGCATTAAAAGCTATAGCTGGCAGCAGAAATGCATAGTTTATATTCCAAAAACAAAGATTCTGGAGTAAACAAAGTATTTGCGAGTTCAGATTGAATTTTATAGCAGAGCAGAGGAGACCTGAAACTTGGAAAGTATTTAAGAGCTCAAACCAAAATATTTTATGTGAAACAAAATATTGCATTCAATTCTAACTTAATTGTGTCTACATTTTCAGTTTAGGCACTGAACTGAAAAAATGCCGATGATTCTGACTTAAAACAAAACAAAACAAAAGGCAGACCTGCATATCAGTGTTCTTTCTAAACCTGCCAAAACACTGACGCATGCGTAACTTTAACTCCTGCGAGTTCGGTTAGATTTTCAGTACTTATTTAGGCAATTAGCCAATGAAGGACAGTGTATTTTTGCAGATTTGCCCTACCACTAAAAATCATAAAATGGCTTTAACACGCTGTAAAATCTTAGGAGTGCTATTTTCAATTAGAGTTGAGTCAATCTAAAAGCTCGCTGCCACTGGAAGGTGTCGTCCTGCTGGCTCCCCTCCTCTGCTTCTCCCCTCCCGGCAGTGGAGTTTGCCTCGCTTTGCGGTGAATCAGTTCAGAAAAGGAGATAGCAGAGAACCAGCTCCACAAAAAGCGAGTTCTCTTCTGCCAATTCAGTCCCTGAATCAGCTCACTGCAGGGCGAATGACCCCCAGAGCCTGCAGCAGGATCACGTGGCTAGGGGAACGGGAGGAAAAAAAAAAAAAGAGGACTATATATATTATTATTTTTATCAGTTAATTTTTGGATTGTCTTAGCTCTAATGTAAAAGTTCTAGAAGCCCTTGGATTAACAGTAATGTATTATTTGTACCTGCTGGGCTTCTACTCCCGTGGCCCTGCACGTGCGTCCCCTCTGTGTGACTGAGCGAGGAACCCCCGGCCTCGGCGCGGGTCCCACTGGTGTCCCACTGGCAGCGTGGAGACGTCCCCCGCTGCCATCCCCAGGGCAAACTGCTCCGGGACGGGATGTGCTTTAAACACCCGACATCCCGCAGGATGATTTGCAGGCGGATCGCTGGGGATTGATCCGTCAGCTGCTTCACAGCTTCTGTTTGGCAGACGTAATTTTTTTTTCCCGTGGAAATCCTGCCTAGCTGGTTGAAAGGGAATTTTCCGTTCTTCTGTACCAGCTACAGCCAAACGCAAACCCAAAGCATGGCTGTGGTTAGCTAAAGCTGACCCGAGACCCCCCTGGTGCCTCGACTCCTCCTTTTCACCTCCGGCCGCGGGCCCCGATCACAGAGGCGATTCAGGATCAGGCCCGAGAGCTTGGCTCTGACGAGCTCAGTGTGAAGGAGAGAGGAAAAAAAAGCAGTGCAGGGACACGGAGCCAAGCCGAGGCGGGAGGACGGGGCCGGCCCTTTCGGCAGGCTCAGGAGGCAGCTTCGGCAGGAGCTGGCCCGAGGCAAGAACGCTCGCGGGAAATCTGCCGCCCGAAATAGGCGCCGCTCTTCTACACCTCCTACTGAACAGTGGGTACGAGCCGCGAATAGAGACTCTGGAAACTGATTCAGAAGAGAGCTGAGGAATGTATCAAAAAGTCCATATGGTTTTGCCAAATCAAGTATGCAGAACTGGGTAAATTTAGCCACGCGCTTAAGAGCTAAAATTTGTCTTGTTTGACCCAACTGGAAGGAACAGAGTCATGAGGCGCTCACCCCCCCCCCCCCCCCCCAATCTGACTAGTTCCTCATCTCGCCAAGGTCAGAAACGGCTGAGTAACACATCGCTTCGTGTGTGGAAACAAAAGGACACCTCTGCTATCGGAGAGGAGCGGTGGGACACAAAAGCACCGCCCAGCCAGGTCTTACTAACGCTGCTTTCTGTTCCGCGTTTAGGTGGCGAGGTGGCAAGTGACAGGCGGTTGGCACTTGGACAGCTGGGCCCACGGTTCCCTGTTTGCCTCCTGTAGCTCAGAAGACTGAGAGCTCCGTTTCAAACGAAGGCTGAAATCCTGTCAGGGTACTACAACAGGACGTAGAGGCCGTAACAAATATTAAACGTTGTCCATGCCCGTGACCGTGTTCCCTGCCGTTCCCCTCAGCACCCAGGATCTGTGCAGGGCTCGTGGCCGAATTCCCCTTCGGTCCCACAGGCCTCATCTCGCCCGCAGGCCCGTCAGGCCGCAGACGTGCAGCACACGATGCAACCTGCAGACAAAGCTTCCCCCACGCAAAACGTAAGCGGGACATCCATTTCCTGAGCACAAAACTTGGTGATAAACGTGGTTTTTTAAATAGGAAATATATGTAATAGGTCAAAATATAAAAGAAACAAGTGGAAGAACTTTGGTGGTAAAACCCAGATATTTATCTAGATATTTTTTTCAGATTTAAAGCTCAGTTTAACCCAGCCCCTTTAATATACACAAACACGTATGATCCATGCAGCCAAAATGTCCAGGACCTCATTCTGTGAACACTGAAATCCCGCAGGAACCTGTAGGTGAATCCTGGCAGTGATCGAGAAGGTAGCTGCACCTTCCTAGTCCTCCACGAGTTAAAAGACAGAAATGGTTTTCAAAAATATTAGCCTATGGTTATAAAACTTTCATCAGCCTCTTTTCTCTCCTGAACCTTTAATTAAGTCTCCACAGTGCTCTGAAGCAGCAGCAGCCTAATGGGTTCAGAGGATTCCCTTACAAGCAAACTGTTCAAAGCGCACAGGCGCCCTGTGAGTTGTAGTCTTTGAACACAAGCTTCTTAAGTAGTGCCTTTTATTTTTATTTATTTTTGAAAATACCAGACTCTAATGGTTCCCAACCAATAATGCTACTATCAATACTAAAAAAAATGCAAAACTCTTTGGATTATTTTCCTGTTTCTGTGATGCATGCACGTATAACATCGCAGGATTTCCCATATGAAAAGCGTTCACATTCCCAGAAGAAAGCATGACAAAGGTTTTCATGAGGAGATCTTAAACAAAGATCTTTAACAGATGGGGAACCTGAGACTTGGGCAGATACAGTGCCTGAAGTCACCCAACACGGCGTCACAACTTGGGTTTCAGCTGTGCTGGTGTTTTGCTCTTGTGACTTTGGGACAATCTGGAGTAAATCCTCTGTGTTGGAACTTCAAGAAAGACTTCATTGCATCAGAGTGCAAGTTTTCTTTGCTGGGAGCGATACTGCACCTCAAAAAATACGCCTTGGGAAGCCCGGTGGGAAGGACAGAGCGCAGCAGCTACAGCAGCCTGGGTGCACTTGTCCTGCCAAGGAGTGGCTGCAGCACTTTTCCATCAACTTGGTGGGAAAATACAGTGGTGATGAAAGAAGCAGACTGTAGGTCTTTGCTCCACTGGCTGATCCTATGGTGTGAAAACTACAACTCTGCTATGTATGATGTATTTTATTCACTGTTAGTAGAGCGATGCTTCAATTTTTCTGGTAGTTTTCTACAAATCTGCACTTATTCTGCCTGTTTTGCCATGCTTACTTAAGATTCCCATGATACATGAATACAGCAGTGCAAGCAGAGCCTGCTGTGAATGCAAGACACATCATCCCACAGAATTGTTTGAAATATAATTCAGGGCTTGGTTTGCTAAACATTTGTTTTCTCCACATTTTGATATTTGGAAAGAAAATAGATAGTTCATACTTAGTAAAACATTCATTGCAGAACAAAATAACCAACAGTCCCTTTAATCTGCAGTTCCGAAATCTGCAATACTGTATCTCTATAAATAAATTTCTGCTTGCTCTTTTATATTTGTACGAGTGGCAAGAAATTCTCTTGCCTCTCGATAACAAAGACTTTAGCGCTGTATCCCCAAGGTGCGAACCTACAACGAAAGCAGTTATTTTTATTACTTGCCTGTTTAAACAAAAGAACAAAAAGTCTAAGGTATTCAAATTTGCAATATCAAAAGCAAGCCTGCTACTTGACAGATATTTAATGGAAAATTACACCTCATGCACGGAACACATGAAGACTATACTGCTGGAACCATAAGTTGTCGCGCCTAATGCTTCGTGGTGGTCTGAGTTCTCAGTTTTATATTTCAAAGGCTATGTATGGAGACAGCTTTACAGTTGCTCGTGTCTTCTTGCCCGAATAAGCTCTTGAGCGGCTCTGAAAGTAGCAACTAATGTTCAACCCACCTCGTCTTACCGGAGACTACTGATGCACATTTACAGTGGTATTTCAGATGGAAATAACCCAGCATTTTCTAGTCTCGACTTACACGTCACTCATAGCTGCATGATCGTTTTCATATATCTTGGCGAGTTTTGTTCAGCTACAAGCGTGCATAGCACATACCCTAAATTACAAGTCAGCGTGCAGCAATTGTTAATTTGCAGCAGTGTAACAGCCTGTGAAAATGACAGCTTTGAAATAATTGCCCACTCTCCCTTGATGTAAAGCAATTCCCACTGTTCAGGAGTTTTCAAAGTCCTAGTGACAGACTGGAGTGAAATCCTTAAAAGTCGCTGTTTCAGCAAATGGAAACCTATTTTAAGTAGATGTTAAGGAATGACCATGGAAAACACAAAACCTTCAGTTTTGTGAGCTCAACAGAGTAATCTACCCAAGACCTACTTGAGCACCTCAGCTGAAGAATAAATATTGAACTAACAGATCTGGGAACCGTCTTCTTACTATTTTAGTTTCTGGAGGATGAGAAAGGTTTGACCCTGTTCGTGTTCAAGTTCTACATATGAATCAAACAAATCGGAGCAAAATTCTCAAAGTTTAGTGTTTTTTTTCCAGCTTCTATCAAATTGTTTAACTCATCAGGGCCAAAACAAGGTAACATCCTTGAGAAGGCCGCATGGGGCATGCATTGCATAGGTACGTTGCAGTGCAGGAGAGGGGTCTGTGAGTCAAGGCTGACCGCGGTACTCATACACAGCGAATCTGTAAGTACCCTCTCACCACTGCAGCAGAGCATGACGTGCGCTGGACAACTCAGCTGGGTCCTACAGAAATGTGACCGAAAACTCCCAGCCATTTTTACTGGAACTCCGGTACTCAGCAGTAGCAGCAGATGCTGTATGCACTCATTTTGAGAAGTGTTGAACACCCAGAGCATGAAGGGAAGTCAACAGCAGCTGTATGCACTCAGCACCTCTGAAAATAGCAGCTACACAGCCTTGAGGCCCTAGGTATTAGGATTTCAGTTAGGCAGGGGAAAAATAAAACAGTTTCATTATGAAACTACTTTAAAAGCTGTTTAGATTTCTGATATTCAACTTCAAGCATGTGCATTTTTCAATTCTTCCAGACTTCAAAGTAAACACTAGGTAGCCCACTTTGAAGTTTCAAGTTTTCACAATTTCGGTAATATAAACCATTGGTATGTTGCCTTGACATTTATGCATAAGATGTTTTCTTTCAAACAGTTGGTTTTAGTGGTCAGTCAATTCATAACATCACTAACCACCCAAGTGACTGAGAGATGATGTCTGGTTTGTAATAAACCACGCATGTTAATCCCATATATAATTTTGCATTAAGAATGCATGTCAATTCATGTTATTTATGTGAAATTTAAACACTAAGGGTGTAAAAAGTCATCAGACTTGAGATTTGGCTGTGGCCTTAACAGTATTTTGTTATTTGTCTTAATGACTTGCTAATATTTCAATCAGGCACAAGAGGTGATTGCATGTGGCCTGCCAAAAAGGGTTTATTGGCTCCAAAAACTAGACAGCTAGGAGCCCTGCAGAAGGCATATCCAAACTCCATTCTCTTAGAGGTAAAGAATGACATGCGCTAGGGGCACAGAAATGTTGATACTAAACCTCACACCAACGAGCAAGGGATGGCATTCAGCACGCCTCTCCTGCCTACGCTTCCCTTTTGGAACTGCAGCACAGGACAGGTGCTAGGACACAAAAACTGTCAGGCAATGAATAATCACAGACAGCCAGTGAACCAGATCCATAGGGAAAGACTCTGGGGTTTGACAGGTTTGGAAACACAAGTTTCTTCTCTGTCATCTCTGTCATGACAAACTTCTACAACCACGTCCATCGTTTAGGATTTTGAAGTTAAGTCTGGTTTTCTGTTGTGTTTCTTAGCTGAGGCTAAGGTAAAAGTATTCCAGTCATTCCAAACAGCTACTCATGAAACGGGATCACAACAGCTCCCTAGCAATGCTGAGCCCCATTAGCTCACTGTAGTTCACACCCTTGGCACTGCACGGCCAGCCTGAGGAACAAGCCTTGCACTGAGTTTCACTAGCCAGTTGATCAGCTTTCTAGAAACAAGGTTTGCATAGGAGAAAGACTTTCTAAATCCCAAGCAATCTTGTAATACGTCGCCTAATGCATCACCATACACGTCATACATTTCAGAGCAATAATTTCAAATCTCAGAGTTTGTGGGAGACTGGGGAAAATGTATATATATATATGTATATATATATATATATATATATATCTTTCTCTCACATTGATTTAAATGATGACTACCCAAAGGTAACAAGAGGGCTAACATTGGAACTGCATCTACCTGGGCATAAAACTTTTGGCAGATGAGGATGTAAGAACATTCAGTGTTCTTGCACAAAGTTACTTCGCAAACCAGTCATTTCTGTGGAGCTCATGCACAACACTAGGCAACAAGGGGCAGGCAAACATCAAAATCTGTGATCGAAAGCGGAACAAATAGCTTCAGTACAATGCACAGCAAGAGGGTCTCAGCCTCGCATCACTCAGCCCCATCTTTATTAGGCCATCCTCTGACTCTGGAAGTGGCAACTCACAGTGAAAAAGCGGCATCCATCAGTACAAGAATTTGTACAATGCTTTAACTCAGCTTTCAGGAGCAGTGGACAACTTAAGTGAGAGTAGCAGTAGTTTCACATACACAAAAGAAGCCCTACTGAAAAAAAAAAAAAAAGAAAAAAAAAAAGGCCAAAGAATCAGGAAGTGGAGGAGTAAATGACAATGGTACAAAGAAGAGATGTGTCTCCTTCCATTTAGACAGGCAGACATACTCTTACAATTTAATGGATTATAAGGACTCAAAGATATTTACTGTCTAGCCACGTAAGTACATTCCAGCTCTTGATATGCTTTTAGCATCGAAACCAGTCATATATTACATCAATGTGATTCTTGTTTGTTGAAATAAGTGAATAATTTGGGGAGCATATTCAATTCACTGTTTTAACATTCCCTCGTTTCATCTGTTCTCAATTTCCACAATATGCTGTTTGGAAAACTACAGCTGGAAGTACACTCTGGTCAGACAGATTGGTCAAGAAGTCTAACGTCTTAGCTCATCTGCCCAGCTACATGTTAAATGAGTAACATGCAGGCTACGCTGGTTTTTATTCGGCTTTTTATTTCTTAGTATGCCGAGTTCGAGCAATTTGAGGACGTAATTCAGTTGAGCCAGTTTAATGGCCCATTTCTGCCCAAAGGTGCTACTCCATCCCGCTGAGTGCACACCATGGGATGTCCCCATCCCCTTCCTCGCCCTGGCACCTGGCTCCCGGCCAGTACCAGTCTGCCTTCAAAATGAACCAGCTGGGGGAGCTAAATGGGCAAAAAACATCCATTTTGTTGGTTGTGTCGATCTTGTGGTGTTTCAGGGCCCTCAGCTGGCTCCCTGAATGGTCAAGACAGAAAAAAACATGAGTATGAAGCCAGGGAAAAGGGGTAGGAGCAGGCTGTTGTATCAAAAAACCACACCATCAGAGTGTACCTGGTGATGGCTTCATTCTTGTTCTTCTTGTGAGAAAGTTAAATAGTTCTGAAATGGTCAGAAATACTGTTTCCATTCATAACGCCTATACTCTGAAGTTACTGCTTCTGATATTCAGTGGAATAGCTACCAAATCTACTCTCCACTAAATCTTTTAAACCATAATTTTTTTCAATTATAGGGCCTGAAATTCAGCTAGTCAGCGATAGCCAGTGAAAACAGAAACAACAGCAATCTAAACCCCCATAATATTGACTTGAAACAAAATACAACAGTGTTTACTTTATTGCTTTGGCGTGGGTTGGTTTGTTTGCAGTCAAACCGTAATTTATACTGGCTCCTCACATATTGATATGTCGAGGAAATAAACAGTAAATACTATTTCCAATCCATCTGTTTAACTTGTTAGAAAAACAACAGTCAGAGGCTTTTCAGAATTGTATTTTTTTCCTGTACCAAACCAAACAGGGAACGAGGTTTCTGTTATGCTTGAAGTGCTCTGTGTGTACGTTTGGATGAAGTACCGCTCCAGCCTGAGTTCCCAGCTCTCGCTCCAGCCCCGGTCCTGGCAGAGGTTTGCAGAGCTCACAGCAACTGAGTGACAATCGTCTGGAGGAGACCCACGGCATCTGCGAGCCTGGCGAGAGCCACCATGAGCTACGGTCGGCTCTCCTCGCTGTTTTTCTTTGTCTGACACACGCCTGTGCCATGTAGAGAACATGTCGCACACCTAACCAGGAGCTTTCTGTCAGCGGCGCTAGGAGAACGGGGCTGGCTCCCTCCTCGCTGGTTGTGGAGTGGAAGAGACTCTGCTGGTACACACCAAAAGATCTTTGCCTTGTCTTCAGTTCCTCACAGAGAGAGAAAGGAAGGCGCTTGTCTAACATTTATTCTTGAAAATCCATCGAGGAACGCACAGCTTACACGGGTTTTACTGAGTCAGAGACACTGCTGCAGAAAGCGGCCTGGTTAACTCCGCTCAACCCCCGCACTCTCACCAGGCTTAAACATGCATAATGCTGAAGTAAAACAGCCTCACGGTGTCTTACCAGGCCACATTTTTGGGGCATTCAGCAACATTATCTTCTAGTACGTACCATACAAAGGCCTATAGCAAAAAGTTGTACTTAAACATACAGCTGACACAGCGCCATTAAGGTGTTACAGCCATCTTGGCTGGCAGGTCACAGACACCAAAGGGAGCACGGTGCTTCTTTGGCCTGAGTTAATCAGTTCAGAAAGCCAAGATAAAGCTTAATTTAGAAGAAATAAAGAAAAGACCTGGCCAGAGGTGGTCAGAAGGAGCACCCAGTTACCAGCAAGTGGGGCAGAAAGGAGAGAGGGGATGACCAGGTCCCCTCTGGGGCCTCAGCCACCAAGCAGGGAGACAAGACAGTGGAGTATCTGTTAGGATGCCTGCTCTGCTTAAAGACAGAATAGTTTGGAAAAACAGTTCCTTCTCTTCAGATTGTCATTTTCTGAGTCTAAGTAACTTTACTGCCAATGAACTAGGGAGGGAACAAGAAAAGATTTGTTGGCTCCTGTAAAATAAGATAAAGCTAGTAGCTTTTAAGAGTGCAATTATGCTGCTTTCAAAATCTAGGCCAGCAAGGCAGTACCTGTTTTTAAATACTAAAATTGTCGAGGTGGATATGTGTTTTACACTCAAACCCCAAGGTAGATGATGAGACAATTTAAACCACTGGAATTGCAGAGCTCTTGCTGAATCCAGTAAAAATATTTCATAATTACTTTTTGCTTCCTTTTTTTTTTTTTTTTTTTTTTTGCCAGTATCAAATACCATCATTGTTAAAGTTCAGCAACATGCGACTTTTCAACATGTTCAGAGAAAATGCTGACCTAACTAGTGAGATCAGTACTTGAAACAGTGGTCAATGGCAGGAATTTTCTCACGTGTAAGTTAGAAGCTTCAAAACATGTATTCTAGATGTACTCCATATAAGCAAATTTATATTCATTAAAATGAATTGACAAACTTTGCTTTTTTTTTTTTTTTGTAGCCTGTCTTGGTCAACTGCAGATCTTTTTTAAAAAGGATTTAATAGGTTTTCCATTTTTTGTTTAATTTCCTTTCTTCTAACAATGAATTAAAATACATAAACAGGCTACAGCTGTTTAGCCTTCTAAATTCTGACACCTCCTCCATCTGGGACCACAGTCCCTTTTTCTTTTTCTCTTTGACTTTTTGTAGACTAAAAGACAATACTTTTGTCTGCATCTACTGCTAAAAGCCATTTCTCCCCACCACAGACCAAGCCCCTTGCGTCTCATTAAGCACATTTACATTTGGCTCTTAAAATCCCAAACAGACCATTTCATGCCTAGCGGTAGTGTACTGATGAAAGAAGCACTCTACTCATGGCTTCATTAATGACACGTGGTATTACCCCATTATCTGGGGGGGACATGAACAGAATCTTATTTAAAAAAAACTGACTGCCCTGTTACAGGCATTTATAAAATAATCGGTATTTTTTCTGTAGTGGAGAACAATTAAATTTAATTAAAGGCCACATTAAAAAAGTAAAATTTTGCATTGTGGATTAATTCAGCTGGCTGGTGGTGTGTTTGTTGTCTTTTGTTGTTGTTGAAGCTCCTCCTAAAGTCAATCAAGAATGGTTACTTCCTCAGGAAGTTATTAGCAGCACTGAGAGTCCCAAGGTATGCAAGCCATTTGATGCCATCGGTCTTCCTGAAGCCACCTGATTTGATCACTAATAGCAGGCATACTAGATCACCACAATCTAATTAAATACATTTAATCAACTCTGAACCAATTCCTTCCAGAAGTCCCCGCTGAACCTTCTCAGGTGGCTGGAATGTCAGGAATTCGTGATTCTGGCACACAGCAGGAAGTCATTCCAGACTGGCTCCTGCAACTCATAGTGCCTTCTGCTCATATTGGCTTCCATTGCACTGATCCTGCAGTAGCATAAAATAAACAAGAGGCCAAGAAGGAAGCAGGCATTCAGGAACCCAGCCCTGAATCACTCAGGGTTTAAGAGGAGCAAATAGCATCTCGAGCCACGCTTCAGGCCGACGTGAAGCACAAGGTGTAGGCCGCAGGCGCAGCGTGTTCCCCACAAGATGCTACCTGAAGTCAGCTGGCTGTGCTGCTTCAACTAACTGTATGCTCTGTACAGCTCCAGCATGTGGATCCAAGAAAAATGAGTCACGTTAGGCTTATCTGGAGCTAACAGAGGAAGTCAGGTCTGTCCCCTGAGTGAATTGTCACATTTACCTCTACAAGAGAAGATGGGACAAGCAGGATCTTGGATGCTTCTGCAGGAGCTTACAGCCAACAGATCAAGGCCCAGTAGACACTGAACCTCCAAAACATGGCTTTCAAATAATGGACAGCTACTATAAGCTCCAGCTGACATAACTAAACAGTGCTCAGAACCCAACATAAAACTTGTCACCAACACCAGCTTCAGCTAGTATGCCGAAGGGTATGCCACCACCAGAAGACATTGTGTCAGCCACTCTAGTGATCTCAGAAGCACAAAGCAGACCTCCCCACCATAACATGGACCGTATTAATGTGGTCTCAAAGTCTTTTTCCATACTTAGGAGGACAGTGCTAATCCAACACCAATAGCATCCATTCACCTTCAAAGACAGTTTCTTGATTTTATTTTATTAAGAGTATGAAGTTCGTTTGAAAAAAAAAAAAAAATCTATCAATTAGCAAATATGATCTATCATGTAAAAAGAAAAAAAAATGTGAGATTATTAAAAACCAAGGACCTTAAATGAATATTATCTCAAGAAAATCTGTCAAAGGAGTACCAGCTAGCTCCATGGTGACTGGTCCTTACAAGCCTACAGATAGAGTGAGCCCATTATAAAAGTAGTAGCCTGAAGTGCCCTCCTTCCATTCAGAGTCACAAGTCAGAAGGCTCACTTTAGCCCTTTGAAACATTCTTCTCCACCCACAGAAGCTGCAAATTTCATCTGAGAAATTCTGCCTGTGGTACAACCAGCAAATTCCTCAGCTGGAAACAAAGGAGCCTTGCTGTCATCCAGCAATTGTGGGCTGAGGAACTTCCTGCCCCCAGCCAACAGAAGAACTCCCCTGCTAGTGCTGCAATCAGCATTCACCAGCCTACTTCCCATTCTCTGTTCTGCGGCCAAACTTGCCTCCAGCCAGAAGGAAAAGTAGGCAGCCTTCTGCCTGCATTTCCCTTTTATTATCCTTACCCATGTACACAGAAGATAATAACTCAGAAAGAGCAAATAATCAGACAAGGTGAAATAATCAGGCAATTTCAAATGTAAGAGCTGTCTGACCTCTTTTTCTCTTAAATCCTTATTCTGATTTCATCTGTTTCTGTTGTCCCCTGTCATTATCACCTGTCATACAGAACACACAGCATGAAGACATCACAGAAATCCTCCTCAAAAATCCCCAGTACCTCTTCTCCCACCTGTTTTTCTGTAAGGCAAAAGTTTGAAGCACCAAGACCTTTCTCTGGAGATCTTCAGAATCTCCAATTCAAACAAAATCTATAACCTTCATCACATGCACCCAGAAAAAGACTCACTTAATAGAAATGAATCTATCCCTGCTACTTAAAGTAATGAAAATGCGGCAATATACTATTTGCAGCCGGCTATGCATAGACAAGCAGAAGCTCTTCCTTCCTTCTTGACCCAGCCAGACCTCTAATTGCAATAGGTATTTGAGTCTCTGTGTTGTACTTCCTGAGCAGCGTCTCCTGGCTGTGCCTAACTGATGTGAATAACAGTATCTGGTTGACTATTTGAGTCATTTTTCCTTGAAATGGCTTTTCTTCTGAACTGCAGGATAGAAAGAAGCAAAAAAGAGCTTTTAGGTATCGCTGGCAATAGAGCACTGAATAGAGGCAATCTCCGAACTTGGTATGAGCTTCGCTCAAACTCCTTTTTAAAATGCATTCCTTCTGTTGATGCCTACAGAAAGTCGGGCAACAAATGATAATTGGTAAAAGGCAAAAGACTCAAAAATCTTGTAAGCGCTGAGCCGTGCTTTACCCTGACTGGTGCAACCATACAACTTGATAGGATTCAAGTAAATTCACTGCTGCAGAGTCTGTAAAGTCCTCTTGGATAATTAGGAACATCACGAAGATTTATAAAGTTCCTCAGTTATTCCAGATTATTCAATGCTTATGAAAGTGACAAATGCTCAGGCACCAGTATGTTGTGTTTTTTTTTTTCCAATCTATTTTTCCACAGAAATTCACATTTAATTATTTCAATTTAATATCCAGTTATCCTTTGTATATATAGGTGCTCCATTTTCAGCCACAGATTTTTTTTTCAAAAAGTTCAGGGGGAAAAAAAACCCTCGAGTTAGATGCCTCTGGTAGGACTAAATATTATAATCACTTTTCATGCATTTTTAAATGTTAATTTTGTTTGAAATATTTAGCTGATTTCCTCACACCTATGAATAAATAATCCCATGCCTACGTGTATGTTATTTGTATGCACACAAAAATACAGCAGTGAATCTTAATTCTTTTTTGCATCACCCAGCAGGTTGCTGTTACCCAGTAGATAGGAGAGCAGGCATGTGAAATGGAATAGCTCTTCCTTCTGAGAGATGACTACGTTTTTGAAAATTCCAGGTGATAGATGGCTGATGCCATCACACTGTGTTTTATAAGCAGCTACTAAGTGAAATTTTGCTTTCCCAGGGGAGTTTGTCAAGACTTGTAAGAAAGTTACTGAAGTTTTTGCTTTGAAGACACTCGGAACAACTAGAAAAAGCTTCCTACAGCAGGCACTCAATGTGAACCATGGTAAAAGTAAATGGGCAGTGCAATTAAAAATAGGAGCCATGTGATCTCCATACTACCTGAAAATGAGCAAAAGAGGCAAGGAAAGCCTCTCGCACTGTGACATGAAATACAGTCAGTGGTCCTGGAGTCTGCTGTTAGGTGAGCTTAATCATTTACAGCCTGCATTAAAACAAAAGGGGGAAAAATGTTCTGAGCTGTTCGAGAGACAGACTAAATTCAGGAGCCAACCAAAGGAGAAAAACCTCAGCAGCTGGACTGATGATGACTCTGCCTCATCCCTCCCATCCCTTATTTTTTCTGTAGGCATTACTGGGAAAAGAAGAATGGGTGGCAATATTTATATACGGCTCCTGCCAAGGTTGAGGGGCAGCCTGAGAGCAACACCGAATGTTGACTTACTGGAAGGAGCCAGAGGCTGCCCCACCACCAACAGGAATTCTGCTAACATCTGGGGCTCTGCCTGTCACAGGATGCAGTCACGGCTCCCCACCGCCCTTCCAACTGCAGCCTGGGCTCTGACATCTGCTAAAAAATGTCACAGGTGTGTAGTGGAGACTGGCTGACAAAGTGAAAGCAGATCATTTAGGATATGTCACCACTGTTTTCAGTCCAGGAAGTCAGGTCATTTTGGGTTCCCATAAATAGAAAGTGACAAGCCAGGAAAAAAAGACTCAGATTTTTGTTGCACAATCCTTCTCCTCCTGTTCTTGATTTAATGCCAAAGTAACCAAAAAATTGACCTACAAGAGCTCAGATTTCCTTCCTGTTTCTTCACTCCCATCTCCAAGTTTCAAACTAGTGACTTTATGTTATCTGTAAACCCTGTTATAGTTCTCTTCAACACGGTTAAAAACAGCTGAATGAATCAGCACTTAAAGAATGAGCTAACCCCCTCCAAACACCATCAAAGGTTATATCAACATGCTGAGGGCTTTTGAGCATGGTTTCCTACAAAAACAAGGCTAATGTAAATATATTAGTTACCGGTATGCCTACGATCCTGTTTTCCCACTCTGATAATAGTTTTTGAACCATTGGCCAATTTCAAACCTCCCGAATGAAAGGACAGACATCTCCATGCCAGGAAAGGTGGCTGCAGGGGAAATCAGAGATACCCAAAACACTGACCCTGCGGTGGGCATCAGGCTCAAATTGGAGGTGCTAAGATGAAGTTTCCTAAATCACAGCTGTAATCAGGGCTAATTTTGTTTCAGAAAAAACTCACCGTTTCAATCTTATTCTGAAAACGACCAAAAGCACTCAGGCAGTTGTTTGGTTCCATGAAGGAGCCATGACAAAGAGGTGAGAGGCAGCAAGGCACGACTGCTAAAGTCTCTTGACTAAACCTCGTGCTTATTTCCTTTGCTGTCACAAGGCAGGAATGGGCGATTCACATTCAAGCCTTCAGAAATTTTAGCTGCCAACCTCCTCCATTTACCTCAAGCTCCACAATACCTTGAACCCAAGCATTTGCCATTAAAATGACCCTAATCCTCAAAGGCAGACTCACTGTGACACTGATGTTCCCATAGCCATGTCCTGAAGCAAGAACTGCAAGTAGTAAAGGATGAGGGTTCCTGAGCAGCTCTGAGATCCCGGACAAAATAAAGACGAGCAGCCATCTACATTGGTACCAGCGCATCCACACCATAAGGTCTCCTTCTCATCTCGTTCTTACCAAGAGGGGTTCCCTCTGTGAATTTTTACCTTCGGTATCATCTGTCCCCTCTAATCACGCCCAGCTCACACTAACAGGGCCCATCTCATCGGCTTCGTGGCCGTAGTGCTGCCTTTTGGTTTCTTTCTGCAGAGTGGAAGTACATTATGCTATTAGCTTCTAATGGCACGTCCTCGCTGCATATTAATGAGGCAGCCAATGACTAGCACGTACTTTGTTATTTCTACCGCAGCTAGCACAACAAGCTAAGGTGATAGACGAGCACTGGAAAAAAAGCTAAAAGGTATCAAAAAAAAACCCAAAAACCTACATATGCTCCAAGTTGCTGAAAAACATGTTATATCCAGGCAGATATTTTAGGTTTCCATACAGTGACAGGTGCCTACGTTATGCTAGAAGTCTGTAGGAAATTGGATTTGCAGCCAGTGCTTCGAGAAGAATGAATGCTCCTAAGAGCCACAAAGACCTGCATTCTCTGTACCTTAAACTGCCACAGTTCTGTAGGACTTCAATAGAGCAGTAAAGAAGAGGGCACGTGCTCTTTACAAATTTTGTAAGTTTTAATGGGCACAGAGTAGAAGGGGGGTTGATTTTTATTCTTACTGTTTGGGGTGATTTTGCAACTAAGCGAAGCTTCAGCGATATGTAACTTTTCCCTTGGAAAGCTGACCTGCAATCACCACATTAAAATAGCAAACAAATTGTTATTAACAGAGGATAATAGCTGATGATTCAAGCAAGAGTTAAATAAAACTATGACCAACGGCTTCCCTCTCCAGTGTGTCTGTTTTGACTGTGAAAACAAAAGCTCACCAGCTGTACAGAAAGGATTTTTTCCTGCAGTCTCCAAACAGAGCAGATTATTTCACCACAAATGCTGGCAAGTCTTTGTCTGACAGGCAGAAATTCCTTACTTGGTCAAATCTTTTCATTACAGACCTGTTAACTGGAAGCACTTGGAAGAGTTTTACTTATTGCAGATAATATGTAGGTATGAAATGACTGTAAATTATTGTTCAGTTCAAGCTATCTGGAGAACATAACCCTAACCACTCAGTTATTGCGTCAGGGTGACCACCCAAACCGCTTCTGCAATTCCAAATCAGCTGTTTCACTACAGTTTCCTCCTGAATCCGAGCCACCAAGGAGCTTTTATCATGTGGACTTCCAGATATCCTCCTCCAGACCCCAAAAACACACCCAGCAAAACAACAACTGTTCAGCGGGGTGATTAATTTTTTACTGTCTAGTTATACTTCCACGTCTTTTAAAGCCCAAAGGACAATTTCTAGTAATTATGCTAAAATAAGAGCTACTGGAGTTACAAGGAACGTGTATTTTGAATGCTGCAGTACCAGTTATAAAACAAAGTGATGCTAAGGTGATAAAATGCAGCTGTGGACATGGTTCCACCAATTCAAACTCTATTTGTGTAATCACTACCAAAGAGTTTCTTCCATTTAACATGAATTATCAACTTTTAAACCCTAATAGACACTTTCACATATGAAACTTGTGTTAAAAATAAAATAAAATAAAAAAGACACTTACTTACCTACAAAACACCTACAATTTGGCAGAAACACCTAGCCAGGCACCGAGCACTAGCTCCAACTACCTTCCCATCGCTTCTCAAGGAAGATTCTCTCGCTGTTATCGACTGCTATGAATTTCTACGACTCCCAATGACACAGATGCCAATGGTGAAGAAAGAAGACAAGTTCCATAAGCCACAGTGAGCAAACTTCCCAGTGGAAGGTGCATCTCCTGACTGACCTTATTGTCCCTGAACTAGAATGACAGCGAGATTTAGCAATCGAACTAAGAAATGTATGCTTTAAAATTGTTCTAGCAAAAGCATGAATCCCTTCTGCCCTTTTAGCAACTGGTTATTTATTTTCCTTGAGAATCTGAGCAATATAAACTGTGCAATTTTAAGCCACAGAAAGTGTTCCTTTGGTTTTACTAGGATATAGGAGGTACCATAAAAGTAAATCACTAGAGCAGATTAGTTCCTTATTCCACCAATGTGGAATGGAAGGGATGCATCCTTCACTGGATTCTTTTGAACACTCAAAAAGCCTAAAAAAAAAAAATAGAAAAAGGAAAAAATACAGAGCCAAACAGCTCAAAAATCTCTGTGACAGAATCTGCAAGTGAGAGTGACTATGCAAATAATGCCTGTCCAGCATGCTCACGTTTTTCTTAAAACTCTAAAGGAAAACAAATGGTGAATGACAGAGGAATCTCTTAAATCAAAGTCTTTTGCCTCTGCGAATCCCTCCAGAAACACAAGACGGCATTCTTAAATGCTAGAAGCCCTCAATCTGGTGTCTCAGGTCAGCCTCTGAAGAGGAGTGATTCACTGAAGAGGACGGTGATGTCAGCTCTAAACATGAGATGGCGAGGATCCAGGAAACTTGTTCGTTCTGCAACCGTTCAGGAACAAATATTTAACTTGGGAACCAGCAAGGAGACCAGCTTGGAACTGCCAAGGGATCTCTGTAGAGAGGCAAAGCAGGAATTATATAAGAAATGCAGGTCAGCCTGCAAGAACCAGGTCCTGTTCTGCCCGTTCCTCCAGCTCTTCCACCTAGCCCAGAGCATTTGCATCAGTCCCACACCTGCATTTTGCATCCACGCCGCTGAGACCGGGAGCATCCCTGCCGCCTCACGTGGTGGCTGGGCCTCAAAAATGCAGAAGTACCGCCCGCCGGGAAAAGGTAACTTCAATGAAATTACGTTGGAATGAAAAAGTAACCCTTTTCTGAACCCGCCGTGGCCTGAACCTCTTCTTACCAATGTGAGTCTTGGAGACCAGGTATTTTATGTCCACCAATTCCCACTTTCTGCCCGTGCAGCGCTCACAGGCACAGCAGCACGGCTGATCTCCCTGGGAGCCGACAGTTGCGGACACAGCAACTTCATCACAACACAACTCCATCCGAAAACCTGAGCTACCCGAGCCTCATTTCTTTCACGCAATATTTTCACAGCTGTCTTGGTATTCTTTATTTTTTCTGGAATATCTGTGTCAACAGCCGTACCCTCCTTTAAAAGTTGCCACCCAGCATGAGCGCAGCTTTCTTGCTTTGTGTTAAAAGCAGCAAAATCAGGCAAAATCAGCCCCGTGCTCAAAATGAGAGCTTCTCCCCATGGATACTAACCCCCAAAAAAATCACACAAGGGCTTTTATTCCTTCTTGGCTGGCCTTCTACCAATTGGCAGGGCAGACTTGCAAGATTTGCTAAAATAGAAATAGCAGTGGGTCAAGGAAATTCCTCCACTTCAGGGTTTCCTTCGGGCCACTGGTTCCAAATTAACTGGGATAGAGGTTAGACAATGTTGAGTTCTGCGTGACGCTGCCACTAATCCTCTTCACTTCCAGATTGGGAAATTTTCATCTACAGCCTGACAGATGCTCAGTACACCATTTTTCCTCCCAATTCGTAAGAATTTATCAAATATTTCTCCTTTCTCTGCAGTCTGAAGTGGAGGAGCACATGTGGGTGCAAGGCCCAAGACACAGGGCAGGAAACATCACGTTGGGAAAGAACGAGCTTTGGCAAATGCAGAGCAACTGGAAGGATGAAGAGACAAATCTGAGCCTTGATGTAAAAGAGAAAAGAGAACAGGAAAAGGAAAAGGAAAAAGGAAGAGAAAAAGGAAAAGAGAACAGGAGGGCAGATAGGAACCACCCTGGAGTGGGCAGCACAGGGCCCTTGAGCCGCTGCTGCTGCCGTCACAGCCGCCAAACCTAGGAGCTCACCGTGTGCCACCGGCCCCTCTGACTTTTCCCACAGATGCTCTCATTTGGTATTCACCACCCTTCACTTCCTCCTTCCTCTTCTTGACCAATTTTTTTTGATGTCAGCGGAGCCACGGGTTTTTCATATCCCAGATGATGCTTTCAGATAATGCCCCGTTTCCAACACCGTTCCCCACGTTCGGTTGTGCTCCCAAATGCGTCCTGTGATGGGATGCGTCCGTAGGACTGGAAAATGATTCCCCTTGATGTGGTGTGCATACATAACCGTGCTAGCACGTGGGTGCATGTGCACGTACATTTGTGTACATAAGCCCCATTTGCACAAGGCGAGCGTAACCAGACTGTGATTAGTACCCACGGATCCAGCAGGCAGTGCTGCCTTTTAGCTGCCACAGAAGCATTCCTCTTTGTCCCCTGGAATTAGCTTACTCCACGTGATAACACAAGCCTCCTGTGTCAAGGAAAACACATTTATATTTTTAGACGACTGGCCTTTGAAAGTTCGTTATCTACAATTTTCTAACCAGAAAATCTTTTCAGAGTTATTAAAAAAAAAAAGTATATTCATCCAGGCCTGTAAATGACTGGCCCAGAATTCACTTACCAGCAACCACCGATCTTACTTTGGAGGAGATGAGAGGGCCTGGTAACAAGTTCTATTACACTCAAGAGAAAACTGAATATAAAGCTCATGTCTTAGCAATTTAAGTGAAAGTGTTGCCCTTCCGCATGGCTGAAAGCTTCACACTGTGCTGAGAATAAACTTGCAGACAGCAATGACAGCTGTGGGAATGATGCCACGTATTAAAATGTTTCAAGTGTCCTCGCGGATGACAACAGGAGTAGTCACCCAGCAGAGCACCGCTCTGCTCAGGTACAGGTCAGCTGAGACGCGGAGGTAAGAGCATCATTCAAAAGGGAACACAAACCCACTTCGAGTTTTTAGACATAAACCTTTCAAGTGAGGAAGAATGCTTAAAAACGAAGATTAAAATTGAGAAATTATTGAATTCTACATTAAGGTAATCCATTTAACCCGTAAGCAGGGATACATCTTGGCAGAGTAAAATGGAAAGCTTCTTGTGATCTCTAGAAATTAGGAAAAACTTGCTAACAGGTAAATAAATGTGCATAGGCATCCCCTTCCCCTGTTACTGATAAAAGGCAAATATTGACGCTGAGCCATTTGCACTAAGAAAAGGTTTGCATGTAGCAGACATAACCTTTTAATCAATTCACCTAAAATTATGTGAAAGACGCTGCATTGTGAGGGTCCCTAAGATCATCACATCTGCTAACCATCGAACCTGGAAACTGTAGGTTTCGAGCAAGATTAGAGCAAGGAGAAGGGAAGAGGCCTGATTTTGGAATCCCTGTTTTGCACGCAGCCACTCGCACCTATGTGTTAAGTCCCAGTTGGGTGCAAAATCAGAACACACACCCAGAAAGCACACTTAGAAAGCTGCCACCTGCTGCTGCAGAAAGTTACATCCCGTAACCTGTCTTTGCAGAATCGCCAGCAGGAGCACAAAAAGCCAAGGTGCTGCCTCTAAGGACGGGGTTGGTGCGTCCAGCACAGCTCAAGCTGGGGCATTTCCTGCCTTCCTGGCCCCGTGGTGCTGCCAGCTGAAAGACTGCTGCAGGATCCATTCTCCTCCATGAAAAGCAACCCACGCGCAAAGACGCTGTCTTATCCCGGATTATGCTTTAGCCCCCTCTGCCTATCTTGCCTTAGCCACGAGGAGAAAAAGGTTTGCATACGAAGCAACAAATTAATTTTCTCCGCCTGGTACGGAGCCAGCGTTTGCAGCCCTTCTAGGCCTGAGGGCTGCACCAGAGGCTGATTTCCAAACGGAGGATAAACATCCCGAGCTTTGCAGGACGCCACCGAGTGCACGTTGGACAAAGCTCCGTGTGCATGTGTTTACTTTTCGCTGCAGAAGCTGCCATGATGTAAGCTTCCCTGGCACTTTCCGCTCCCGTGGCTCCCCTCCGCTCAGGGCAGGAGCACGGTGGGTGCAGGAATGGCTGGAATGTGGTTGTTGTAGCACAGTTTTCTGCTCTGCAATCACTTGCCGCTTCCTGTCAGGCTGCGGGAAAAAAACAGGCTTCTTTTAATAGCCAGTACTTTTCTGACTAATCCCCAGCTCAAAATGCAGCTAATGCCCCTTTTTCCTGGGATGAAAGAATGTTTTCTTAATACAAATTATGTAAATGAAAAATATTTTTAATTCTTTTTTTTTTTTTTTTCCACTAACTGACTTCTTTTCATACCGGGACTCAAGCAGGTAGGTCTCCGTATCTTATCCATTATCTATTCCTCGGTAGGTATTTTGCAGAACAAAGCCATGGAAATGGGGAATCCAGTTCCCCGATCTCGGAGCTCCGCGCTGTCACAGCCACACGAAGAGCGAGCAGAACGGGATTCGCAAGAAGGAACCTGCGGATGGGGGACTTCCCCAGCTCTCACGGAGCCAAGGCAGCAACTCCACAATGTTTCTCCCCGAGCCCTTGTTACCGGGGCAAAAAGAGACGATTCTGCTGCAACCAGAAAAGAAAAAACCCTCCCGGCCTCCACGAGCCTGCTCCGACCTCCCCGCACACGAGCCCTGGATTATTGAATAGGTCGCAACAAGCCGGAGAAACCCAGTCTAGGTTTTTCTCAGCACCACCTCACGTAAAACAGGCGTGTCTGGAAGTTTGGCTTGTTGTTCCTCAAAAGGAAGGAACGTTTTATTTTTTCCTCTGTTCCAGTCTATTACAATTAACACAAATTTTTCACCGCAGCGGTAGTGAAATCCTCGCATCTAGCCTAACGTCAGAGCAGCTGCCCTCAGCTGTTTGGCTCTAAAACCCGGTTTCTTATTGCGAGCTTTACAGTTGCCTCATTTGTGGCATTTTCATCTGTCGGATGAGATCCGAAATTCATTACGTTTGCATTGTTAGGTATGTTCCTTAAATGTCACTTGCAGAGGTTAGTGCCTTTGAATATCTAAAGGCAACTGCAGCTGTATCTACCTAAAAAAAGAAAACGAGTGCCATTTATATTGTATTCACGACGCTAAAACCAAAAGCATCTATGGATTCCAAATTATTGAAGTGTGCATCTATTTTTGCCTCCACTATAATTGTGATGAAAATAACCACCAGAAAATAGCAACATATTTCATAACCAGCGGCACAGTGTTAAAATCCCGGCCTCTTTCTTGTTGATATTTTCCCTGGATTCTTTCAAGGCATGAAGACATGAAGCCGCAGATTTTGGTTCCGGAGAGTTTACGCCCTAAGCTGAAAGTCACAAGAGCTGCAAAGCACTGAGATGCTCATAGCCCAAACCGCTCTTTTCTGGTAGGAAATGGAAGGGAAGCGGGGGTTAGGCTTAGCACATCTCTACGTCCCCTAGAAACTTCCCATCAGGGCATTTTCGCCAGATCACAGGAGAGAACATGGCGTTATTCCGGCCATTTCCCAACTGGCTCTTTCCTCGTGCAGTCCCCAGTTCGGGGAATGGTTTTCTTGTAAATTGAGGTCGAAAAGATGTGACCAGATCTCCAGCAGCGCCATCCTTCACTGGGTGTTACGTACGCTCGCCGAGCAGCTCCGTGCTGTCCCTGCTGGCTAGGATCCTCTCTGCTGCTTGTAGGAATATTTGCAACTAGAAGGCAACCCTGCGCAAATCGCAGCGAGCAAAACCAGCCACAGCACGTGTTAAACAACGGCACCTCGGAGCTACAACAGCAACACAAGGCACTTTCACAAGTACATTTTTAATGCAATAATATAGAGCGTTAGTTAAACAAAGATGTTGGCACCAAGGGGACTGCGAAATTATTCCGAGGGAGTGCTCACAAAGGCTAATGTATGGCAGCACCCAGTAGCACGCCTTGTTTTGTGTCAGAGTTCAGCGCCTTTAAGCGGCAGGGCAGTGAGAGGCAGGCGGTGCCGCTCCCTGCACCAGGCCCCACTCAGCACAGGCCCCAACTCCCCCCGGCTTCGGGGCCTCCGCGTGGCAGCAGGCCTCCGGCTGTTGGCACTTCAGGCTAGTGTGAAATATGGGTTTCT
The DNA here is from genome assembly GCA_011075105.1 of Heteronetta atricapilla. Classification (NCBI taxonomy): domain Eukaryota; kingdom Metazoa; phylum Chordata; class Aves; order Anseriformes; family Anatidae; genus Heteronetta; species Heteronetta atricapilla. Next base: position 36,610,493 of record CM021737.1, read on the forward strand.
TACGAACAAACAAATATCCCACCGCCGCAAGCCGCATCAGGCCATCGCCCAGCTAACCGTGGGCTTGTAGTTCCTCTTCACGCTGAGCAAACTCGTGAAATCACAACACCAGAGCAGCCACTGTCGTATTTGGCCTGTATAATTTGAAGCTATTTTGCAAAAAAAAAAAAAAACCCACATGTATCAGAAGGAGAATAGCTGAGTTTTGAACATTTATTTTGCAGAATTAATCAGGTTTTCTTAATTTTTGTAGTGAGACTTTCTTTACTGGCCAATATCTCCACCTTCAAAACAATCAGATAACTTTTCTGAAGCTTGTTTGACAGCCGCTGGGAGTTTCCCCATCCAAGGTGGCTCGTTGCTCAGTGTGAAAAAGAAATCACCTCTTCATGACTGGGTGTTGTCCTCACACACGTGGACCCTTTCCAACACCAAAGTGTTGTGCAAAATCAAGGAAAATGGGATTAAGCTGCAAAAAAAAATGTGAGCTGCTAATGCTTAATGAAAAATGCCTGGTGTGCTGAGTGATGTTTTCTGCAAAATGTGTTCAGAAGAAGTTTTTCTTCAATGATACATCAGCAGTGCAGCTCCATGCAAGCCTTGGGCTACACTCTTTGCAATCTGAAATTATGGTAGGAAAGTATTTTGAGTAAAAAAAGAAATCTATCGATTCCCGTGGGAAAACGCAAATGGCAACGAGTTCCTTCAGTGGGAAACGGCTGCTTTTCCAAGCAACGAGAAAAATAAGATGTGAAATGTGACTGAGGATTTGTCAGCCAAAGGCAATCCGAGGTACAGGCGCCACCTCTGCCGAGCGGGGCTGCCACCGCTGCAGCTCGTGCTCTGCTCTTGGACGGCCCCAGCCATGCCACCGCCGGCTGCAGCAGCCTTACACGTCCTGCGAGGCAAAGCAGGCTGACCTCAAAGACCAAACGCGAAAGAAAATGGTCCCTGGCGGGCAGCTACGGGTTGCATCTAATCCAGAGTAAAGGCAAAATGGCTTTGAGGGCTCTAGTGCCGCTACTTGAGCTATTTGGATATTTGTGTCAGTACCCATCTCGCTTTCCTTGATAGCATCTCATCGTTTTTTTAACAAGTTTGTCCAAAATATCCCATTTCCTACTTTTTTTAAGGCTCTATAATGATCTTGTGGGGTTTATTGTTTGAATTTTAAGGTTAAATGCAGCACTATTTAATATTTTCTTAATTTTGCCATTACTTCCATTTCAACGGAGGCTATTTATAGCCCAGTGGAAAAAAAAAATGTTTAAATCCTCTTGGTTAACAAAATATGTAAGTAAGCATCTTGTATACCATTAATGTATTTTCAATTTCTTTCAGTGCAATTGAAGACAGACTGTGCAGGTAATTACAAACTGGAACAGTAGCAGCAGGTTCAAAGAAAAGATCGTTCACCTACCACATTGCAAAGATACTTGAATGCCTCCAGAAAATTAGATATTCTCACAGATCAGTGAACTGCTGGTGTAAATAATTTTACCTATATGCAGAATAAAAGAACAAGAACTTTGCCTACCTTTCCAACACCCTTAGCATACGTATCTCCAAATTGTCGGTTTCCCTAAATCACATCACGACTGTGAAGGTTTAACACTCATCAGGTTTCTGGCTGCTGTGTCAGCATCCAGCTGGCTCAGCTTTCACCCTCGGAGCTCTCCCCACCCTGGCCAAACAGCAGGCTGCTCCCTGCAGCTCGCGAGGGAATACCGACACCGAACCATAGGCATGAACAATTCAGGTCCTTACAAACTCAACGTCCAGGCACTCAGGGAAAGGTCCTGGGAGAAGGCTGAAGCATAAAAACTTAAAAACGGCATTTGCATTGCTAAGATGGAAATGTTTCCGAATCTGTGAGCGTCCAGCAGAAGTACGTAATGGTACTGAGAAGAGGAAGCAGAATATCAGCAGCTTCGCTCTGACGAGGGTGAGGGTTTCAATACATTCACGACAGCCTTGGTCTGCAAACCCACAAGTGTGGAACCCACAGTATTAGCTAGTTTGCTCTGAAATTAGATGTGGCTCCGACCATGGAGCGTATTTCTGCTAGGCAGTGATGAGGAAGTTCGTGGCTGCCACTGACCACTGCCAGTAGCTAGTGAAGGAACAAGCTTTTTAGTTGGAGATGAATTCTGAGGGGACACAGAGGGAGAAGTACACGTCCTTTGTGAATTTTCACCTGGGAGCTCTTGGCATGTGCGCAGGGGATCCACTCGCCACGTCAGGATCACAGCATAGCCCTGCCCAGCTGTCCTCAGGAGGGAAACAGGTTTTTGTAAAATATCCATTTCACCATTATCCAGGTTTGGCTCAACTTTTGTAAACAAACAGAACTACATCAGTTTGTGTTAAATTAGTTAATAGACAGATCCCTGAGTATAGAACAAGAACTACACCTACGGATGCACACAGCATATGTAACTTGCTGTGGAGAGAAGAGGCATTACCATCCTCCACAATAGGAAGCAGATAAGAGCTATAAATACTCCCATTTTTGTAACACACTCGCTTGTTTGCTTTTTGTAATTCAGAAGGTGGTAGAATCTAAACAAGTAGGGTGCAGGGCTAATGCTAATGCTTTGCAAGGTGACTGAATTTTACCGCAAAAGTACGCAGACTTGTTCACGCACATCCAGCTCACAAGCCTGCGCGGGGAGAGAAGTCTCATCCGTTGCCCCAGAATTGCTACTATATATATGAGTACTAAAAGCTAAACTGTGGATGTGGAGCATCCTTTCGCTGACTCTGCTGAAAATCCAGCTTCCTGCAGGGATACAAACACATTTTACTCGATGTGAAGTCCACCCACGAATATGCACACTGATTTTTTCCATAAAGATCCCAACCAAAAAAAAGTTATTATGCTGTGGAGTCATAGAAGGATTTAGGTTGGAAAAGAGCCTTAAGATCATAAAGTCCAGCCGTCGACCTACACTGCAAGGTCCACCAATAAAACACGCCCCTTACGAAAAGCAAAAGATACGTACACACTTGTGCATTTGACATTTGAAGAGTACATTCATGACATGAATAAGCTACCAGAAGCGGTAAGGCAGATAAATAAACAGGCATTCACTTCTCTCTCGCACCTTCAACTCGTATCCGAAGCAGGTAGCAGCTCTCCACTCTGCAGTTGATCAGGTTTTGTTCACAGCTTCGTATAAGTGCACTTAGAAATAGTTACTTAAAGATTTATCTTTCCATGTAATTCTCTTTACATCATCTTTTAGAACCGCTAATGATCTTTATGGACCCACACTTGCTGGCACTGTATACCCACTAAAACTTTTTTCCTCTATTTTTGTACATTTTAGTACAGTTTCTTGCACAGTTAAGGCTAAGATAGACCAGAACCCTTACTCTGTTGAACAAAAATTGGTTTACAAAGTCTTATTTTTGCTCAGTATTTAATAAACAACGGGAAATAATTAAAAACTGGTAATTGTGGGGCTATTATTGACAATCTTGTATACAGGGATTATATTAACAATGCCCTTATAGCATCATTACACAACCTAGCATGAAGGTACTGAAGGGTTTTTTCTTCCATAAATCCAATGAGTATTAATTGAAGCTATATCCACATTTTGAAAGAGAAACATATTCAGAAGTGACTTATCACAGTAGGATAATTCACCTACATCAAAACATAAGAGCGGTGAGAAACAGAAGTCAGCCACTTCCACACTGAGATCATTACTGAGGCAAACCCACGGCTGAACTGCCTGTGCACTCCGAGCACCGTGAGGAGAGCCATTAGAAGATGCTCTTGCCCTTGAAATGCTCTCTTTACACAAACTTACCTATTTCAGCGATCATCAGATTTTCTTGTCTTTTCTCTAATCAGCATATATTGCTGAAAAACTGATTTAGGGGAATAGATATACACGCACAGACATTAAATACACCTGCTCACTATATATAGATATACTTAACATTTCAAAGTAAACGATGCGGCAACATACAAGAATCTCTTCATGTATTTCATATCCTGTTTGCTAATAAATCACTTGCCGAGAAACTTTATTCATGGAAAACAGAAGGAAAAAGAAAATGAATCAGATTTATTTCAAGAAACATCCAGAAAAGTACATGACAACATCTCTGGAACGGCTCCTCGCCCTTCAGGAAGGAGGCATTTTGTTGTGTTGAAATGCACACCAATACAGCTTGAAACAGCCAACTGTGCTTTGTGGCAGAGTGGCTGGATGAAATAACCTTCACTTCTTGTTTTGTTTTGTTTTTTAATTTGGTAGGTATTTAGAAACTAGTAATAAGGCAGACAAATGTTCAACCAAGCTACTGTAACACTAACTGCTCTAATTTTAAACACAGAGAGGACCCCACAGAATAGAAAAGCTAACAAAAATGCCTATGCTGACACTCCTTCTTAAAACTGGGATTCTGAAATTAGTCCAAAGACCCTAAGCAATGTTGAAAAGTAAAGAAAGATCACAGCTGAGAGTGGATCTTAATGTCACTGCCAGGGATTAGCTTACTGTTGGGTGTTGCGTCCACTTGAGTCACAGAATGAAATGAGGCCATGCTATCATCACTGAAATTAAAGCATTTTGAAAAATAGGTATGCACATGTGCTTACATACATATATAATAACAATATAGAAAGAGATTTGATTATATGGGGAACAGTAAAGTGTTGCACAAGCTGTAGAGTAGGAGTAGAAAGTCTACCAAGAAAACCTTGAGCAATCAATTCAAACTGCCATCTTTTCAGGAGTCATTGCTGAACAGAAAGGCAAGCTGAATTTGGCAGATAACTAATTCGTTCTGAATTACTTGCTCACCCTTCACAGAGGAAACCTGAGCATAGTAAGCACGAACTCGGATTGCCACATAGTGGAAATGTAAACTGGGTGTTCACACCTATTTTTCACCCCACATCCAAAGCTTAGATGATAATGAGGCAACCCTATAAAATTCCCCTTGCTGCTATGGGGTACCACAACAGAAGAGTTACGAGGAATAAATTCTGGAAGGAAGCATCACAGCATTGTTCTTTCTCGAGAGAAAGAGCATAACTTTCACTATAATCTCGTTGCCTTTAGGTTTTTTTAACACGCATAACTCTTCCAAAAGCTGTTAGTCCTATGGCAGAAGCAGTAATTATTTCTATCTTCCAGTAGCACAGATACCGTTTAAGAATAGGAAAAAAAAATAGAGAGAGAGATCTTTAAACTAAAATACAGAACATGTTTCAAACCCAGAACAGATTTTATTGCAGTTAAATTAAAACTTCTTGAAGGTTTATAATGGAAACTCTGGCAGACCCTAAAATACAGCGACACTAGTGGGCGTCACTATAATAAAGTGGCATTTAAGGGTTTTTTTTTTTGCTAGACTTTGATTTCTGCAAAGGTCACATTTGAATAAAACTCTATATCAGTAAACCTCATTAGAAGTATTAACTTTGCCAGAAAGGCACTTCCTTTTACCTAACTTGCTCAGTTTTAAAGAACAAATTTTTGTCTACATCAAATCTTTTTTGCCCTCGAAGGTGACAGGCGGCAGAAGGCCTTCGATGGCGAGCTGAATTCCCTGCGGATGGAGCGCTGGGGCTGCGACACAGCAGCATGGGAAACACTCTTGGCTCCTTCCCAAGCCTCTTTGCTGTTTGATTATATCCCCATGGGGTGCTTAGGAAGCTTAAATGCTATCCAGGATTTTAAAGGAAAAGAAGGGAGCGCAAGAGGTTCAACTAGGAAAAAATCACAATTAAAAGCACAGAAAAAAGAAAACAGACTTCACGTCAAACCTACTGTTCACTGGATTTGGATTCGCTAGCTCTGGACACTCTAGGAAAACCTTAGCTGGAGCAAAAAGGCTTTGGGAAACAGCTTTTATGCTCTACGTATATCATTAGCTGAAAGAGAGAAAGAGCAGTGTGGTAAATGCAGAAATATTCCCAGGTCAGAATCTCTTGCAAGGGTTAAGCAATTCTTACTGCTTCCCTTCCTTGACACGAGTATTTGTTAATAAATAACTACACAGAAAAGCCATTAAAAGTTTGTTTCAATCATCTGAACCATCGACAGCGCTGCCTACAATTCAGGTTGCCTCGTGTTGTTGCCTCGTGTCCCTAGCAGTAAAATTCAGCAAAAAGTTGGAAGCACACACAGGCTTAGGGACCCTCACTCCCATTTCCTACGAGGGTTTCAATGCTTGGTTGAACCCACAAAAAGATTTAACTTTGATGACGTAGGACTGATGAAATCAGCATCTATTTCAGGGTGCCGTACTCCAGGGAAGAAATGCAGAGCCCTCGATCCCGGCCTCTGCTCCCTCCCCATCCTGTGCCTAGGAGCTGGCACGCTGAGCATGAGCCGCACAAAGCTCACGTGGGGCTTTGGAGGAGGAAAAAAATAAATAAAAAGAGCCAAAGCAAAATAAAACTAATCCAAACCACCGAAAATCCTCCATCGTATAAAGTGACCACACCAGTTCTGTGCATGGTTGGGCTCTTGAGATTCCTCTTCTAAAGATTTTAGTACCGAATACCAGTTCAGTAAAAAATTAACACTATTTGGCTGTACTGATGATGAAGAACTATGTGACATTGTGTTTAAATACAGAGAATAGAAGAAATAAACTATTTCACATCATTTCACATTCCCGTCTCCTCTGCATGGAAAATGCACCTTACCCTCACAGCATTTTCTTCACCAGCCTGTGGTGTAGCTATCCACCTGAATTACTACACCCAATGAGATGAAAAATATCTTAGCTTTCACACTGGAAACTACAGATTGCTTTAAAAATTACAGTGAAGAAGTGTACAAAAAGTGATGAGTTTCCTCTCATCACTTGGAGACATGCCGCTCCCACAAGACAATGCCAAGAAGGGCAGCGTTACAGCTACGTGAAAGGATTCACACGAGCTGAACCAGAGCATTAGGTGTAAAAAAGGTATTGTATTTATGTATGTTGACTTGAAATCATACCAAATAGCTAAAAACAGGAAAAGACATCTCCTAGTAGCATGATTTGCCATCATATAAATTACCTGACTCTAAAAGCTTCTGCTTGCCCTTAACTGGCTTGTAGCACGGCAGAGTTATTCCAGTCTGAGCAATGTGATAAAGAAATCCTTTTACTGTTTATCTTCGGTCACAAAACTTCATCTGAGCCACATTCGGGAGTACAAAAGCTTACTTTTTGTGATGGGCTTACAGGAGCCTTACAAAAAGAGAAATGAGAGGAAATCACAAGTCTCCCGAGTAAGTCAGAGGGCATGAGATTATCTGTTTAATTAATAAAGGAATAAATCAAAACTATCTTCCTCCTACATGAGGAAGTCCTGTAGGTTTTGCAGATTTTGCACAGTACATATCCTTTCATGTTACCCTAAAGCAGTAATTACATTGCTCTTTGCTCTGCTGCTTTGCTTTAAACATCGGTGCTTGGTTTTGATGCACTTCCTTTGCAAAACCAACTTTTTTCACACTCCCCTGGGGAATTCTGTTAACCATATCAAAGCTACTTCATTAGCTGCAGAAGGGTCCACCTCCTTGTTAGCGTCCTCTCCTGTTTGCTCTCTCTGACAGAGATGAAAGCTGGCAGCACTAGAAGCTCGCTAAGGACTAATGGCTCCGAGTACAGGGTGACCACAGCTTTTACTGCCAAAGCCAGTACTTCTGGTTTTCCCTTCCTGGTTTCTTGTTACCTCGTGGCAATTGTGAAATTACCACGGTTGCTCCCCAGCACTTAGCCAGAACTGCAATGGCCGGGGAAAGGCGTGAGGTCTGGATCAGCTCTGAAATGAATGAAATCGATGGCATCACCAACAGCCCCGGAGGGCTCAACGGCCTGGCTGCCAGGAGCCTTAAGCACACACATTCAAGTCCCATACTAGTCCTTCATGTCATCTGCATGATATCTTCGAAGTAATTTCAAAATAAAAATATTTAACAGTACTTCCAGCACCTCAATCCTTTGCTTCGTGTATAATTTTTGCTGTCCATATTTTTCCTTTGATATCTTTGCTTAAAGGCTTCTCTCTGCAGCTAGATTCCACCTGTACTAGGCTGCTTTCTGTTTTCTCTTAATAACTTTTATTTTAATTAATAAGCATTTGTCTGCAGTGGCTGACTTCATGTTACCACTTCTTTCTTTAGATTTGTGTCATTTCCCACTTTATTTATTTTACCTTCTCAATGATGGCATTAGTTGCATAGAATATCTACTGAAAAGCATTTCTCAGGGATGGTTACAGAAAGCCTATTCCTCAGCCATATTTGTTCATTCATAGATCTCCTTGTACTAGAAAATAAAATAAAATAAAATAATAAAATAAAATAAAAAAGAGGTTCTTCTTTTTCCTTTCTGCTGAGAAACCCTTACAATGAAGCCATCACCTTTTTGCCATAGTAAATCTGATAGCCCAAAGGACCAGACCAGGCATGGTGGGAGCTCCAGCAATGATGGAGTTCCTCGCTAACTATGACACCGCTGTTTCCCAGAGGTAAACCGATCGAATCTCAGCCTGAAAAACAAACAAGGAGCAATAAAAACTAGTGTTAAAACACTTTGGTTTGTGCTGATTTACATACAAGCACGCAGAGGAGTTCCAGAAGTGCCAAAGCAGCTGCACTGGGCGGAAGGATGTCCAAGCTGCCTGACGCCTTTAGAAATTCAACCAGAATACTGAGAACCTAATTTCCTTTAAAAATGCAGCCTGCAATATTGCTCCCACTTCTAAGAAAGATTTCTGATTTTGTTTAGGCAGGTGGAACAGGAGGAGAAAACAGGTATCTGCAAACAAATGACTTTTTAAAAGCAGATGTTTCATAATTTCTGTATTTATCCGGAGTTCCCAATAAAAAAGGAGGAAATTAATATTTTTAACAGTGCCATGCACAGATTCCAGCATTTTTTATAGTTCTTCCAGATACAAGCAAGCAATGTGGACTCACTACACCTGCTATAGATTGGTAGCTTACATATTTAGCATTGCACCAACCCGGTTCTTTTAAACAGAAAGTTAAGCCCTGCTCCGCTCGAGTGCACGTTAAGGAGCCCTCAAGCCCCTGCCATTCGGCCACGTGGATGCTCAGCTGACAACTCAGCTAAGGAGGAGGCTAAGAGCAGAAAAGTAGTTTAGGAAATTGCTCGCCCCTCCTGTGTTAATTACTGGCTTACGAATGAGACCTTACAACCAGCTTCCTAATTGGTTCCAGTCAGAACAAAGTCAAACAAGTTCGCTCGCCCCATCCCCGGCAGCGGAGCCACTAATGGCTTTGTGGGAGGAGGCAGCTGGTACCAGCCCTCGCGGGTTCACCATCAGATGTTCAGCTTTGCACTGGGGCTGGGAAGAGGTGGAGGACTCCCAGGGAGAGTTGCCAGGCTCCTCTCACCCATGCCAAGCTAACGACGACAGGAAGGCCCCCTGGCTGGTCCTGATGATGACACAAGCTGCCAAGCTGCTGAGGGCAGAACCAGGGAACACCTGGACCACCTCCTGAACCAAAATCCCAAATTTCAGCAACGCCAGTAAACACAAACACCCCCATAAACACAAAAACCTCTGCCACAAAGAGCCCAGAACCCTTGACTGTCAATAGCTCGTGCCCTTTGCACTTCCCTGTTTTCCGCACAACCGAGGGACAACCTCAGGTAATCAGGCGTCCAGCAATCCCCACCACTCGGCCGGAGTGAAATTCAGCGATGCCGTTAGGAGTGCACGTCCCTGTGAATGTTTCCGGATTGTTACTGCAATGAAGCTTTTACTAAGTCGACTAGCAATAGCTGTGAATGCTAATAAAAATAATCAATTCAGCACTTAACACTTCAATCACAAGACATATTTTTAGCCTATTACTGATAAGCATGTTATAAAAACAGTAGTCTGTTATGTTTGGTGCTTTTCTTGTGAAACTCATGAAACAGAGCCAGAAACAAACAGTTTAAGCATTTTTCTCTTAAATACTTACTATACCCGAGAATAAAATAATAACAAAATGTCAAATAACTTCGCTTCCACATCTTCTCTGGGTGCCTGTGCAGATGCCTGACTGCTGTACTCATGAGTCAGGCAACAATGCTATGTAGTTAGTGATTACCAGGATTCACCTCAGATACCCTCTGAATCAATTTTTTAGGAGATTTTTGGCTAAAATCGTTTACGTATCTCCAAATCCAGCCTGCAGTTTTCCTCTAGCATGTCTCACCTCTGCTGTTGTTTTCTACCAGTTTTCCTCTTTGAAAAGCAAGGAGGAAAATGCGCTTATTTTATTTTTTAACCGCCTTTTTCACACACAGACATAAACATGTACATGAATATAAATGTAATTTAAATTAGGAGAGCATGATACTCAGGAAAGCTAAACTGTCTTGTGTGAGGAAACGACTAGTGAAGCAACCTTGGATCTTCTCTGCTGTCCCACCAAGATCTCGAGCGTAACCATGAGGTTAATGGCAGGCAGGTTCTCCATTTTGTCTAACTGGGGAGCTCGATGCGATGCAGGGTGCTTAAGTTTCATATAAGCATTTTAAAGACATCCTGCAGCGTTTAAGTTTTCACTGATTTGAAGTTCCCTTATGCTTATACATATCCCAACAGTCCCTGTCGGAGCAGCACAGGCCCCGCTGCCCCACGAGGCACTGTCGGGCCGCAGAGCATGGCCAGCAGTCACCTCATCCATGAGAATCCACTCGGCTGCTCGGGGAGGAAAATCTCTTCAGGACGAAGCGAGTCAGGGCTGCGATCTGGGTGAAATAGAGCTGTCCTTGCATAGAGCTTTTTGAAGAGAGACACCTTCCCGTGTTTAACCCACAGGTTTCATCTGGGAGTCCTCCAGGGCCCTGCCTCCCTGCCAGCCGGGAGCGAGGCCCACGTCCAGACGCTCGTTTGAGAGAGGAGGGAGATTAATTATTACTGGGACGCTGCCTCCATCATCTCTGATACGCTTTCATTGATTACCGTAAGTGAACAGCTAGAAACAATTGAGGCTGGTATTTTAAGCGCTAATGAATAAAACTGCAAGGGAAAAATATATATATATATTAAATCAACCAAAAAAACTTATTGTTTTCATCTCCAGTTTGCTAGTGAATGTGCTGCAGCAGTGCCTGAAATAACTTTTAGTGCACCAGAGGGCCCAAAGATCCTGAGCAGTGCAAAACCTTTCCAAAGGACACGCACACACACACATAAATGCATTCCCTCTCTCGCTCTGTCTTGTGGCGTCGGGAGTCTGCCTCGCAGCCTGTAAGTGCAGCAGGGTCAATGTTCCCGCTCACTAGTACGTTCAGCCACCATCCCAGACATTTTAATGTATCTATTAGATTTCCGTTTTATTAACCTTAGCTAAAACGTATAGTAATAACACTACATCAAATAAAGCATCCTGGTTCCATAATTCCTAGACAGGAGGAAAAAAAAATATGTGCAACGGAGTATTTGCTTAGTTTCTATGCATTAGTGTTGTCTAAAACGAACCAATTTGAGATGGTGACAGTGCTCAGGCACTGAGACAATGAGAAGCCAACAGAGCTGCCTGGCCCAGGGACCCGTGAGGCAGAAGCCTGGAGGTACCAACCAGAGACCAGCAAGCGCCGGAAAAGCTTGACCTGAGAAGAAACTGCCATGAATCGAAATGACACCAGTATTTCTACATGATGACAGTTTCATTTGGAAACAAGTTCTGATACCTTGACAGCAGCGAGAACAATTTGGTGTCGTATCTAATCAACTTTCTGCATCATTTGGAACATGCTGTTTCCTGCAGCATTTTTTTTTTTCAACTAATCCTGCAAAAATCTGTCCTGCTCGAGGAGTGACACTGAGGCAGGGGACTGGGATTGCCCCGGTGGACCAAAACCCCGTTGCTTTAGGATTGCAGGAATTCAGGACTCCGCCTGCAGCTTGGTATTTGCTGTATCTTGACATGGCAAATGTCACATTAGGAAGTACAACGTGAGATAATGTCATTTATTTTTATTACAGCTGGTTACACTTGATTGTCATAATAAACTCCTGTAGCCCACACGCACAAAGCAAATGTTCATTACGTTGCGATCAAATCATGGCGAGATGGACATTTTCTATGCGTTAAGCTCCTGTAAAAGTCTCGCTGGCCTGCAGTTTATCTAATCTTCGCTCCCTGCTGACTCGGAGAAAGATGGGCTGCTAATACAGCAGGGTTATTTGCACAAGGCTGTTATTGATCAGCAGAAATGATCTGTGCAGTTTATCTCTGCTGATTTGATTTTTACTGTTCCCTGTCCTCTGCATAATGAGGACCTCCAGGCTAATTCTGGTAGATTTTTATCCACTGAAGTCATCACCATGTCCTAATTCCAAATTCTTTTTTTTTTTTTTCTGGTTGGAGTTTAAAGGCGCAGCCCAGCGTGACGATGCTCTGCCCTGCAATCCCTCCCAGCAGCACGTCAAGCGGGGCAGACGGCCCCACTCCCGTCTCCCCCTTTTGCAGAAAGGCCAAACTGCTCGGGGACCTTGCCTTGCTTCACCCCCCTTCACCTGCCTCAAAGAAAACCTCTCGCAGAGGGCGGGCAGGCAGGAAAATGTTTGTCGCGTGTTCCCTTTGTCATTTCCCTTGCCTTGGGCTGGCTGCAATCTGGCCCTCAGATAAAACACACCACTGAGGGAGCACTGAGGAGGATCTGAGCTACTGATGGGAGGAAACATCTCAGCTGACGAGAAAGCTGAGGGATGCATTTTCTTTTCTCTTCATTTTTTCCTGTGGACAGAACACCTTTTGCAATCGCTAGGTTAGCTAAAAGAGAGTTTGGACCTCAAAACTGTTTATCAAAATGTTCTAGAACTGTACAGAATTTATACTGTCAAATGGTGAGGATTACCCTTCGGGTATGAAATTTACCCCACAAAATGGTGAAAAATCACCCTGCTTCTGAGTCTTTTCTTCCCGGAGGAGCATATGCCAAAGAAAAAAGGGGTTAGATTAAAAGACAGCAGAGAAAAGGAGACAGAGTTTGCAGTGGACAATATTCTCTCCGTTAACTTGCACATAGGTCTTGAAATGTTGCCCCTTAAAATCTGTTCAATATCTGTCACATCTGGAATTATTTATTTGTGCATAATAATTCTTACTGTTGCTATTTAAAGATCCTCTCTGTAAATGCAGGAAATGGTATACATATGAGTAGGTCCCCTAAAAAAGAAACAAGAAAGTCACTTTCTAAGTTACTGGGAACCTTTACTGCTGATTTCCCAGTCCCAGCGGTAGGCCGGATTTCTGTTTCACCCAATTCCTCTGCCAACAGTCAATATTCCATTTTCTGTAAACTGTCCAGTGTGGTTTCATAACCAATTTCCAAACTGCAACAGGCACTGCAAGGAAGATTTGATTTTACTTGAAACCGTACCATAAGCAAGTATAACAAATCAACAGTTCTTATTATTTTCACATACTTTTACTTGCGAGAATGATTGTGAAAAAGCAGAAACTTGACAGGTAATGTTAACTCTTCAGATCTGAAATAAACACGATGAGGCATTTAAGTGCACAAACTTGCTGGCCAAGAACTCAAAGAAGGAATACAAAAATCTAAAAAAATGGCATTTCCTAAAATAAATACAAAAATAAATCGTGCCTCTATGGCACCAAACTTGGCCAAAACGTAACGAGTTTAATCAAAAGAGGGCCTAGCCCGCCCTGTTTCTCTAAGTCACCTCTCTAAGCAAGGGGGAACCATCACAGAGGTTCAAAATTATTAAACAAGGCGTCTGCCAAAATATTGCAGACTCCCTGTGGTGCTTGGCCCTCCATCACGACCTCCCCAGCCCTGCATAGCTGCCTCCACACCTCGGTGCCTCAGGGTACCCGCCGGTCCCACTGCCTCCGAAGGATGCAGACGCCCCCGGTATTTTCTATCCGCTGCTGTGATGAGGTCTGAGGCACTGAAAATCACCTAAATATGGAGTAAGATCTGATTTTTCACTTTGGATAGGTCATGGGCCATGTCACCTATAGAGACCAAAAACCGTCTGTAAGTGTGCAACCCAAGCAGACGGTGGTGAACAGCCCACATGTGTTCAAAGGCACAGCAAAGACTAAAGGGCCATCTAATTATCAAGCACTTGTTCAAACTGCAGGATACACACAACTTCCAATCACTTTGAAAGCTGAGAGGGACATTTCTTAACCCTCCTAAGGTACAACCACTCCCTCTCACACCCTGCCAGAATACTGAATTTCATCGTGATTCAAAGTAAGATATGGAGAATCTCAAGCTGCATTTTTTTTTTTCTTAAAACCACTGGTAAAAAAGAATAATAATTCTCATCTACCAGGCAACACGGTTTATGTGTTCAGCTGTCATGATCAGCAGCAACAATCACTCCTACTTGGTGCAGCAGAAAACAATTCATGACCTTCATAAAGATGCAATAAAACCAGAATCAATACAAAAACTGTAAAAAAAAAGCCTCTTTCCTCGCAGAGGCTGACAGTTGTTAGAAAAGCCCCACAAATTCCGAGTTGCAGAAAGTCCTTCGTTTTTACACAGCTGCCTCGTGACTTCCACAGGGACAGGGCCAGGGAGGAGAGGTGCCAGGACAGGGGAGCATCCCTGGTCCTGTCGCCTTGGGAGGCGCAGGCAGAGACCACCCGACCGAACCCCACCGCCAGGGGATGCCCAGCCCAGCACCTGGACCCTGAATGGGAAGAGATTTAACAACAACAACCAGCCTTCATCTGATCTCGCTGTATACCTGAACCAAAAGTACAGATGATAAAACCTTTTTTTTAAAAAAAAATTAACAAGTGAATCAGTCAGACTCAGCACTCTAATTTCCTCATTTCCTATAATTAACTGAGCTTTCAACACCTCTTCTAATTTACTGATGATTATCTTTTTATTCACCAATCTAGATTAGAACATAACTGACATTCTTCGCTACCCACCGGTTCAGATGTTCTCATCTTTCTGCCTCTGAAGATAAGCAGTAGTTGTTCTCTAGTGGATTTATTTTCTTTCCTTTCACCCCTTGCAGAATGCCATGCGTGTTTCAGAAAACTAGAAATCCTTCAAAACCCTCCGCAGTTGCCCTTCCCTGCTCACTGCACACTGCTTTTTTGAATCTAAGCTATATTTCTTCTTTTATCAACCTGTTAGCTCCTCTCTCCTGCACAGCACATGGAGCAAACATTTCGTGCTTTGACACACGAACATATATATGTGCTTAAAAAAAAATCATGGTAGTGGAAACAGGAACTTTCCAGGTAATTTCCACTGATAACACAAATTTATCTAAGGCGAGAAAGAATAAGAATGTAAGAAATTCTTACTAGAGATAGAAACAAAAAGATCTTAGAACTATTTAGAGGTTTTGCCTAGTGTTGCGAATGTAACAGATACTGACTGCTTTTCTTTTCTCTGCTTTCCAAGACAGGTCAGAATCCTCCTTTACCGCTATTTTAGAAGGAGCAGTGCCCAGGTGACAGTTGCACTGGAAGCCGCCGACGCGCGGGACGTTTCCTCCAGCTGCCCAGGCAGTGTTTCTGCAGGCACGAGTGCCCGTGCAAGTTTCAACTCTTTCAGCGGCTTTAATCTAACGGAACAATCTTGTCTCTCAAGAGCCCGTCGCCTACTCCGCAACTGATCGTTCCCAGCTCTGCTCCTCTAGCTTCCCTTTGCTGTTTTCATACTGCTGTTCTTTTAGGACGGATCACACGTTTTGGTGCCAAAAATGTTTTTTTTAGGCAACAGAGACCATCTAAGAATACTAGATGATAACCACAGTCTTGTGTGACAGAGGAGATTCTCACATGAAATAAGTTCTGAAGAAATGCGAAGCAACAAGATGATTTTCCAAGTTTCTGCAATACTTTTCCAAGCAACCATAATCTACTTCTTCAAGAAGGATGAATGTAAGAACACAAACAACATTCAAACAGAAAAAATATTTAATGTTTTTTACAAGTACCAGATTTATAATCTACATCCACAGAATGAGCATAACATGAACTTTCATACCACGAACATTCACAAACTCACTGTTTCACCCAGGAAATAAATATCTGCAAATGTGATCATAATCATATCTCAATCCAATCTTCATGTACTTGCCTGCCTTCATATGAACCAAATCACTTACTGTTATCTCTCACATAACTTAAACTATTCTATTCTGTAGTCCATAATAATACTGCACTATTGTAACACACATTCCCTGAGAAAATTAGCATGTTTTGTAAGAATTGCAGAAATCAGATGAAGTGGGTCCATGAAGCCCTTGTCTTTTCTTTCTGCAGCATTTGTCTGGTTGATCCGTCTAGGTTGATCTACAGTCTGTATATTAATGACTCACAAATCTATTTATTTCATTGCTCACTCAACTCAGAATTAAATTCAGCCTCTCTCTTAAACCTCATGTGAAGGGCTACGAATCAAGCCTAAAGTGCTTTGCATAAGCATTAACACTCCACATTGCCCTGCACTCTCCAGCCTCACCCACCACAGACAGGATCACCAGTTTTAATGGATGTCATCTCCAAGAGTCATCTTTTCTTAAAGCTTTCACACCGAAGCAGTATCTAAGTCGAGTAGCTATTTCTGCCTGAAGCCTACACTGCCGTGGTCATTATCTGGGGCTTCGCGCACCAACTTTCCCTATGCCATCCTCCTCACCCATCACCTGGAGTGCAGGAGCATGCCCAAACAGCTCTTCACAGGTGCCTTTTCCTCAAAGGTACCCTGCTTCACTCTTTCTCTACAAACCCAACTCCTAGTCACTATTTAGAATCACAGAATCACAGAATTTCTAGGTTGGAAGAGACCTCAAGATCATCAAAGGCCGACTTCCAGCGCTGAGCAGCCCATCACCCAGAATTTATCTGCCTTTCACATTTTCAAATAAGTGTGGCACTTCCTCTGTTGCTATTCCTAGTGCGTGTGAATTATTTCCTGTAAACATGCCAAAGTTATCCTGTCGCCCCCTTTCAAGCCCCCGTTGAAAGCTGTCCCTTGCATGTCCCCTATTAGAAAACGCAGCTGCTGCCTGCCAGACTCATCAGTGCAGCACAGCCTTGCCAGGGGCTTTCCTGCTCTACTGACTTCATGCTTAACTTGTCTTGGAACTTAATTGTCATATCTAGGGGACCCTTTTTATCTAAAACTTGAACAAAACATTGCAGAGCAGCCCGTGTTGCCTAACTTACTCTCCTACGTACTTTAGTCACACAGTCACTGGTGAATGATAAAAAGCGTGGGTTTTTAAAATCAGCTTTCCAAGCAGAAGTACCAAGAAGTGATTTTCAGTATCAGAAACAGATTAAGAGTATGGCCATGTAACGTGCCAGACAATTCCGTTTCTGGTACTTGACATTGCTCTGCCCGTGCTTCTGGTAGTAGCAGTGGCTTCTGAGGGCAGCCCGGTCCCGGCACCCAGCCATGGCCCAAACCAGGAGCTCAATGCCCCACAGGGAGCCTTGGCTGCTGATTCGGGTATTTAAACCACATAAATAAAAGTAGATGGTGTGAAGACCACATCAAATCTTCTTACAACTGTGCAAAAGGAGAGATGACTACAGGCCGTGACGTGAAAACCGGAAGGCCACTCCAGCGCTAGGCCTAACAGCGCTTTGCCGCGCTCACTGTTTTCAGAGTGGGGGAGTGTGTTTTGTACTTTCAGTCATTTTTGAGAGGCAGATTTTTTTCCGCTTTAGGTAATTAGTAATACTAGTCTCTCATCTGTGTGTAAACTCGAGCAACAATAACAAAACAATGTATCTCAATTTATGACTAAAGGAAATTCTTGGCACTGTGAGCACACTGCTGTATTTACTGATTTTACAGTGTAAACACATATGTTGCAAGACAGATGGACCTTTCCCCCCCAGCTTTCAGCAATGGGTGTCTCATCAGGGAAGGGATTAAGAAGATCTTAAAATCTTTAAACACGGTTTCACAGCCCTAGTCATGGACAGCCATCTCTGAAGGCTGGGATTATTGGACACAAAGGGGTGGGCTTGCGGGGAGCAGCCAGGCCTCACTAAACAGATAATTCAGCAGTGTTTTAATTACATTACAGAAAAGGGGTTAACCGTAGATTTTACTATCAACTGCAGCCAGGTGGCTTTACAAGACAAAATTTCGGCTTTTTAGTCCATGAAATGCAATTCCTGAACTATCCGTACCCCCGAACGACGGTGCGGCCTGTGATTTTAAACACACTGACTCTCATCTGAAACTCCTTTCACAAAACAGCCACAATATCAAACTATTTTCGAGGTGCTCTGCATCTATGAAAATACAGTGTGTGTGTATTTTTATATATAAACATGAACCATGGATTTATGGATAAAAACACACACACAAAAAATAACATCAAGGCATTTACAGATTTGCCAGAGCGTAAACTTTCTACTCTTAAGTCTTTGTTTGATCAAAGATCTATTATAATAGTTGTAGAATGAAGTCCGTGTTATAATAACTGATTTTTTTTTAACCTTAGGAAAACTCAGGTGGTGCAGAATGCATTCAGCCTACAAACAAAGGCACCAGATACCCCACACGGCACAGATCCACCCTACCTGTTCAGTGGCTTTATAAAGGATCCCTACGTTATTGACCTCTGCTCTCTCTAGTATTCTTTACAGCATAATCTCAAATTTTCCTTAGAAAGAGCTGCAGGAGCCATCACACTCATACTTCTTAAAATGTTTAGGCAGCAAGAACACACTTCTCCCTGTTTGTCTACGGCAGGCTTGACACCAACCTGGGCACCAATGCTGCAGAGCACCAGTCCAATGCTGGACCACTAGTCTAAAGCCTGTGAGAGAATTATATGGAGATTTTTTATTGCTGTCATTTGTTTCATGTGGGGATATTTTTTCACTAATAGCAGACTATATAACTAGTTTCAGAGACAGAAACTTTAAAATTACACATGGTAGAGCCTAAAGCATCCCTCTTTTCATTATGTTCTGAAATATGCCTCAAGTAGACTACAGTCTTTCAAAGGCCAAAAAAAAAAAAAAAAAAAGAACAGAAGAGTAAAGGTCTGCTATGACTAGAAAGATGACAGGCATAAGACTTTTGTCTCGTATTTTGGAAGTTATTAATTAATGTTCTTATGAGAGACTGAATACAGGAAGGTAGTAAGGATGGATGTGTGAATAGGTTTGAGAGAAAAGGAAATGAGGAGAAAAGAAAGAAGAGATGAGCATGAAGGGCAATATAAGAAACCTCTTTTTACAGCTAGTAAAAACTGACAAGAGTAAGAAATGAGCTATTTCCTAAAGAAAAACAAGCTGCTATATTCAATTTAGGCTGAATGGGTTCATATGAAAGCTCTCTTAATAATATAAGATGCTGAAAAGTCTGAAACTGTACAACCAACGCTTGAAAGCTTTCTCTCGTATACTTACTGTCTCCATCCTGTGACCTTGCCTCTAACAGCAATGTGCACAGTGATCATGCCAGTTGCATGGCGATGGTCTTGCACACAAGACTTCAAACTTGTTTTGAAGTGCTCTTTCTAAAGGATGATAATCTAACGGTGCGAGATGGCTTCGTTCCCCCTCCCCCATGTGCATCTTCGCTCGCTCCCTCTCTAATTTATACTGTCAGTCTGATTTTGAATACTGATTTTTTTTTTTCAGTTCACAGCAACCCTTGCCAGGAAAGCCTTCATAGAATCAGATCTCATTTTTCAGCACAGTAACTTGCAAAACAGCAAACATTTTGTAAAAGATAGGTGATAAGAACTGACTGGCATTCTCATATGTTATGGATGAACACACACTAATGCTACTTAAAAGATTTAACGTCTGATATTCTTCTAATGAGATTAAGGGGACAAAGAATTGAAAACAAGGGATGTTTACAATTACCAGCACCTGAAAAGCAGTGATGTCACATGGAAAAATAAACTTTCCACCACAGATGAATTTCCTTGAGAATGTAAACACATCATCTCTACTGTGTCTGATGGCACCAAAGACCATTTCAACAGTGCAACCAGGAATAAAAATGAATACAACAAAGTGTAATGGACAATTATCAGCAATTAAAAGATCAGCATATTTAAGATACAGTAAAAATCCACACGTACCTGAGTAACTGTATTGAGCCTGTATTATAAGAAACACCCTACTGCAAGTGGGCACAAGTCTTGCCACTCAAACACAGATGTCACAGTTTACAAAGTTATGTTTTCTTTGCCTTTGGACTGTACAACTGGAGTACAGTTTTACCTGGAGACCACCTTTAAACTTAGGTTTTGCTACGATTATCTTGCTATAATGTCAACGGTGATATGTTAAGGAAAATTAACTGGAACAGTGTTTTTGGATAAGGTACCGCTGTGAAAGGCTGGTCTTGCTAAAAACAGAAGTAAATTTCCCTCTTCCTTCAGCAAAGCAGTATCTCATTCCTCATCTTTACCACTGAAATATTGAAGAACTCTGCCCCTTCTGACATCCCTTTTCTTGTCTCTTTGCTTTCCCCATCACATCACATAACCTGCTGATTCTTCTTGACTTGTTGATATTCTAGGGTCTGAGTTGATGGCCTCTAAACTTTAAAAAAATAAAAATTCCTATCATCTCAGTGGTGACTAACATTGATTTATTTTTATGACATACTAAAACTTCCTGTCCTCACTGTAGCCATTACATTTGCCAATGCATTGTGTCTGCATCTCTAATCTTCCTCCTTCAAATCTCCACTCTTATTCTGCTCTGTTATTTTCAAAAACACAATTTTTGAAAAGAGATGAATTTTCAAGTTCCCTAAATGATAGGAAAAGGGCAAGAAAGTTATAAAAATTAGCAACTTGCCTGAATAAACTTTACAACAAAATTCAATTGAAAAGTTGAATAAAATTGTTTCACTTATTTCCGTTTACAACAAGCTACTTCCACTGTTTTTAAAAGAAGGGAAAATTCTACAGCATTTAGTTATGAGTCTTCCGATGACCCCAAGCGAATGGTGTCTGAGATACCTACCAAAAGAGCCTATCCAGGGAAAACCTGAGAAGGGTTTTCTCTTGGCTATCTTTAGAAATTTCTCTAATCTTCCTAGGTGACTTCTGGCAACACCTAATTCCCCTCACTGACTGTATATGAAGCCAAAGCACCCAAGCAGACCCCAGTGAATGACCCTGCCAAAGCCACACATCTTCACCTCAGACTCTGCTGTACTTAAGTAGTAGGTGCCTAACCCAGCACTCTTCAATATTTCAGTTATTTCGGAGATCTGTAACAGCTCAGCAAATAGTTTTGTTTCTGTAACAGCAGCTGAAGGCTCAGATCTCATCGTACTGAGTTAAAACAAACAAACAAAAACCTTATTTATTTCTGGAGCTTTGATCCATGCAGTACTTCTGGAAAACCTCTTATCAGCTTCTAGAAGATACAATACTTTGAAAAGATATGCAGATCTCATTAAGGTGATTTTTATCTAATGCTATCTGTGCTTTTAAAGGACAATCTAGTAAAAATACCGAAGGCAAGGAGTCTGTTTTACTCTCTTGTAAGATTTTCTTGCAGAAACAGAGTTGGAGAGTTTTGAGGATTTATTTGGAGGCTTCTCCAAGGTCTTGTTGGCACAGCAAACACCACTGTTTTATTCTTCAGAGGTAAGTTAGACTGACAAAGCAAAACTTACGTTTGAACCTAGCTTTTAGTAAAAATATTGAACTAGAGATATAGTGCTTAGCAAGAATGAAAAATAAAAACAAGCACAGGAGAAAATGACACCTTTCCCAAAGGGACAAACTAGAATCTCATCTCCTGAGAAGATAAAGACTGCTTTCAAAAGCAGTTTTCAAACTCCTTTCAAAAAAGCAGTCTTTCAACTTTTAGTACACATTTTAGTTGCTGTGTTTAAATATCTGCTTCACTGATTATATGGAAATGAAACAACTCAAACCTTTAAATTAGTCATACGAAGCTCCTACCCATTAGCGATGCGTCATACCTCTGATATATGTCACAATTTCCTCAAATAAAAGTTATTTCAAAAGGTAGAAGATTCTCAAATGCAAATTTAAAATGAAAGAAGGCCTTAAAAGAAGCATAACATTTTTAGATAACATGAATTGTTTATTTTCTGCTCACTTTTTGCTTCAGCTAACGGATGTTAAAATTTTTCAAGAGATGTTCTTCAAGATTCAGAGCTGCCGTTCTGCCGGTTATTTTACCCTTTTCCCTCACCTAGTACCTTCAGGTCCTCTTACTGTGTCAATGTTTTCTTTACATAACCATTATAATGAACATTCCTTATAAATAATACATTTCCTTTCTTTTCTTTTGTTCTGCAGGGACAATTCAGTCTCATAAAATATCATGTACGACAGAAAAGAATCATCGTAATTTCAAAAGATACAGAAATATTTAAGCGTCAAGCCAACCTTGTCCATACGACAATAGATCTTTTGTATTTAATTGAAATATTTTGCGTAATACAGTTATGTTATAAAATACCCATGCTGCACATATTCAGAACTTACTGGTCTCAGCTTTTGTCTTTAACGTTCTTTCTACCAACAACTAGACACATTTTGCCTCTTTTTATATACGGCCATTTCAAGAAATGTCATTATTCTCCAGTCTTAACCCATAGCTTCGTTACAGTCGTCAGCCTGCTCTTTGAATGTTTATCTCTAGGATTTTCTTTCACTTCAGCGTTACAGAGGGACGTGGAGGGACCACAGTCAGAGAATCATAGAATGGTTTAGGTTGGAACAGACCTCTAAGATCATGAAGTCCAACTGTAAATAACAAAATACATGCTTTTGTTCACATCGTGTGTTATATTGCGAGGGGCTCATGCAGGAATATATGCCTAATTTAAACAGTGTGCTTAATCTGAAATACACAGACAGTCTCACTGACTTGGAAGGTGCTTAACAGTATTTAAGCACGTATTTAAGTTTATGAATTGCTATTTATTTCTGCTCCATTTACTTGAGAAGGCATTGCGCATGTTCACATCTTGTACAAAACCCACTGATTCCAGAATTTTTCTCAAAACTAACCGATCAAAGTACGCGTGCTGCCTATACATTACAGAAGAGTGGATGTCCAAAGCTACAGAATAAATACAAAGACACATAGGGCTATATTCATTGCAAGTAGGATCAGACATTACCTTGCACCATCACAAATAAATGACAGTAGCCAGAAACTGAGACAAGAAGCATTTACATATGCTAGCACCAGCTGGCAAAATATAAAAAAGTAAGTCTGTTAGTCAGGAGGTGTGAGCTGTTATAAAATACAGGTGAACATTTAAGTTGCATAACACTGAGTTTCCACTTTCAGCTCCTCATGAGTCTTGTCTCCTATCTAAAACATACTGTGTTCCCACCCAGATTTTGCAGGAATTAAAGGAGACAAAAATCCATCTAAAAGCAAAAATATCACCCAAGATTAAGCTGCAATAAATACAGATGTTCCCATGCTGGCTTTAATCTACCACACTCAGGTTAACAAACCTGCTTTCAACAAATGTGACTTAATGACATATTTAGTAATTGGTAACTCCTAAAAATAAGTTCTATACAAAGTTCCATGTACATTTGTAGAGCCATCTGCTATATATGAAGAGCTGGATGTTAGAAGCATTTTCCCAGAGCAATCTCATCTATCTTGTTGTCTGTGGAGTTAAAGAGTTTGAGGACTAAAATCGAAACCTATAAATAAAGATTTTATGTAGTTGTAAAATTTATACCCTGGAGCCTTTCATGTAATAGAGCCTCTCAGTGTTCTATAACTTTCTATATTCTGCTGCCATACTCCTTATGAATTCTTTCTATTCATATGGCCTTGCTATAATCTGGAGGCTTTTGGTCTGAACTCCTTTCAAAGAGATGAGAAGAAGGGGAGAAGATGACTGTCTGCAAACATTCCTTACGACCCTCTCCTGGTCCGAGGTGCTGAGGATATATAGTCACACTGCGGGAAGATGATCTCCTGGGTCCCTGTCTGTGGACTCCAGGTTGGAGCTGCCTCTGTGAGCAGCTGCTGAAGTTGCCCGAGTCCTCTGCTTTTCATTCTCTGGTGAGAAAGCACAAGTGTGCTTCCATCCAAAAGATGTTCAGGTGGTTTGTGAGAGAAAGGCTATTTCAGCAAGCTCCCCAGGAGGTATTTTTGGCACTCCTAAAGCACCAGTTGTGTAGAATGACATAAGCACAGCTGGCAGATCAAATAACCAAAGGGAAACTCTGGAGCCTTCTACTTTCCAAGGCTAAACAGATCAGCAGGCCAACCCCACGCTCCTTAGCCAGACACGTCAGTGTGAGCTCAATGGCATCCACTGGTGAGGGGAGCCCAGCCCTGCTCCCTGCGGCTTTGTACTCATCTCTCAGGCTGTGCCGGGAGGCTGGAGCTCCTGCAACAAAATTCAGGAATGGCTGAAGAGCACAGAAGCTATTCCTTTTCCAAACACCCAGGAGGAGTGATACCACAAAACAATGAGGACAGCTCAAGCACCAGGAGAAGCAGGTGTCGCTCTCCCAGGTGGAGCTTTTGAGCCGTGAGCCATGGTGGGGAAAAGACAGCCCTTCTGAGAGACCCCTCGCAACGCTTTCAGACAGATACACTTCCACTGCAAGCATCGGAACACACAGGAAAGGCTAAATGTCCTAAATGAGACAAACACACATGCAAGTCACTCTTCCCCTTTCAGTTGGGATGGCTAAGCTAAGATTTATGAGCCTTCACTTTTTCCTTCTGATCCTGAGGGAGAGCTGCTGATGGAGGCGGCTCTGGCTTTGATGCAGCCGGGTTTGTTTGCGAGAACACACAAACACCTTTTTCCCTGAGCACAGAAGGAATTAAACATCAGAGCTGCTCCTCTGCGCACGCCACCGAAGGTTCTGGGGCTGTGCAGCACCTCCTTTCTGCTTCCTCCCTCTCCTGCTTAAGTCAGCCTCCAAAACACGCTGCTCAGACTAGCAATACCTGACAAACTCCTTTGCTCACACTATTTTAATTAACCCTGTGAGGCCGTGTAGCAGTGACTATGTTTTAAAATATCTACTATATAATTTTTTATATTTTTTTTCCACATGAATAAGAGGCAGGGAGCACTTAATAACTTGTAAGCAAACCTGAGGACCAGAGATAAAACAAATCAAAGTTATGAATCAATAGCATTTTGGCTATATTGTAGCTATTCAATCATATACAATCAGTGCAGAAATACTTTCACAGAAAGATTCAGATGTGTCATTGTCAACAAAATGTTGTCGGTTTCATTTGAAGGCTCCTGCTTTCATTGCAGATGCTCTCTCGGTGACAACGCACTGGAAGAGCAGTTATGAAAGGTATTAATGAAGCGGCATTTCATTCCTGGTGTAAGGTACTGCCCTGCTTTCTGGAACAGAGTCACAAATTCATCGAATCACTCTGGTTGGAAGAGACCTCCAGGATCCTCTGGTCCAACCACCCCCTACAACCAGTGTCACCACTAAGCCATGTCCCCAAGCACCACGTCCAACCTTGCCTTGAACACCCCCAGGGACGGTGACTCCACCACCTCCCTGGGCAACCCGTCCCAATGCCTGACTGCTCTTGCTGAGCAGAAATGTCTCCTCATTTCCAACCTGAACCTCCCCTGGCACAACTTGAGGCCATTCCCTCTGGTCCTGCCAGTGGAATTGCAGGTTACAGTCCCTCAGGAAAGAGGACAGTCTTCAATTTTATTTTTCAGGTAATAATGTTGTTTTAAACATTCATTTTATATTGGTAATTTATATATATGATTATGAAAACTACTATATCAGCAACCTTTAAAGTATTGTCTCTCAAGCCAAGCACTTTGGGGTCAGGTTGTTAATACATTCTTAAATGATATGATCCCACTGAAGGCCAGAGGGAATTCTGTCAACTAATTGAATAAACTAGTATGTAATCCTAAAGGTAGCACTAAATTCTTTGAATTCTGTTGTACTGAATTCTTTGAATGCCATATATTTTGCAAATAACTCTAGAGCTCATATCTTACGCTACAAAATAAAGGAGGTTTTCTTTCAGATTTCTCTCCCAGATTCAACCTACTTCCATAATATCCAGAAGAGCTTTGCTACTGACTTCACGTCAGATCAAAGCACGAGGACAGAATTCAAACATGGGTTTTTGTTTCCTGTTTTCAAAAGCTCTATTCACAGCGCCGAAGAAATGATGATTTGGATCACAAATAACACCCCTTTTCAAGTTCTGAAATGAATCCATAAATAAAGAAATATGTCAGAATAAATGCACGTTGTTCTCGTCTTACTTAAAAAACTGTTCTAACACAGCCTGCCTCCGTTCTTCCCATTCTGACTTTTGCTGCAATGTGAACTCACAGAAAGGTCTAGGTTTTTTGAATGTACTGTATTGTGCAAACTTCGTTCTCACCTAAAAGTGGCTGGTTTTTGAATGATAAAACACCAGGACATAGATATTGTTATAATGTTCCTGTAATATACTTGGTAAAGAATACTACCTGCTCTGAAAGAATAATCAAGACATGATATTTGCTTTAAAAAAAAGCCAACACCAGAAAAGCCAAACAGGAACGTCCTTCCGCTGTCTGGAAAGGTCATCTGTGATAATACTAATGTTGCCAGAAGTAATGTTGATGCTTGGAGGTAGGAACATGATCATATGTGATTCAAAATGTTTTATCTGTTCATGTGGAATACAAGACTGAAGATACCACAACAGCCTGTTGAAGGCTGTTCTTGAATTCAGTAAAATATTTTCACTGAACTTAAACACGATTTATAATATTCTGCATTTCGATAGCATAACAAACAAATGTGGTGTCCCTGCTCAGAACAAGCTTTTAGTGTAATGGTAAACACCTGCTAAAGACGAGTATACATCATTCAAATCTAGCTACTGCTTTGGCACTGCAGATAAAGGTAGGATAAAGACAACCTTCCAAACTGAAGGCTAGGATGCACTTTTTCAACAATAGAAATCTAACCCACTATTCCTCTAGAATAAAAGTCATCTATTTCAGACATCTCCTGCTAACAGCAAAATTCAATACACACCGACACCTACCTCCACTGGTAGGCCTCCTTGAGCCTCCTTATTCTACTAAGACCAGTCCAAGACACAGCAATAGGAAAACAACATTTAAATTTTGCATAGGTATGCAAAAAGGGAACCGTAGGAGTGAGCTTTTCAATAGAAAACTTATCTCACTGAATTGTAAAAAAAAGAAATTAGCATAAAATATTTCTCAAAAAAATCAGTCGCTGATGTTTTGAAAACTTTCCCATGGATTATGGTCTTAAACACTGCCCTTCCTTTGGCAGTGGGAACTCTGCTAGAGAAACATGAATGTTCTGTTCTGCAGAAATGGGAATACATAGATTCCAGGAAAAGAGTTTCAGTTTGAACAAAATTTGTATTAAGTCTCCTAGAAAAAAATGTAACTAAAATCTTAACCCAGGCCACCTGTTCAGTAGTGCATTCAAATTTCCAATCTGGACCTGATTTTTACAGGATCCCATAGCTAGCATCAATATAGCACTCGGCAGACTATTAAAGAAAGCATTATTAAAATAATACAACTTCTTAATTCCAATTACAAGCCAAGTATCACAAAGAACTCTCTCATGAGTTTCCAAAACTGCCTTTAAAAATGAATATCAAAATCACATGACAGGGACATAAAACAGTAAATGTTTGTAACGAGGATGACAAATTCTGACTTTCAACCTACTACCAAAAGACTAGAAAATTCAGTAGTATTCTGGGTTTATCCAAAATATATATATATATATTTCATGTGATGATGGGATGCTCCTGAGCAATTTTGCTTGAAGGCAAAAAAAGACTATTATTTTAGTGTATTTTATTATTACTATTTTCTATTACTATTATTACTATATACGTTTTTATAGCACATACCAATTTGATGGGTTGTGATGTGATCAATGTATCGGTTATATTCAAGAACATCAAAAAGACCTTGCAACGAAACGCTTCAAATGTTCAACTCAGGTTGCTCAATAAATATATTCTTGCCAAACTGGTGATCTGCTGGGGCTCTGAGGAGCCCTGGATTTCTTGTTGCTTCTCAAATACACCGTGATTATTCAACTCTGATAAATACATTGAGATTAATGCCATCTGCATGTCCCAAGACCCACTCTGATATTTTTAACTTTAGACAGAAAATAAATGTAGTTTGAGGGCATGAGTCTCATTAACAGGATGTATAGTGAACTCTAAAATGTCACTACGAACTTATGCCGTTTCTGGTTTGTCTCCCGAGGGAATCCACCAGGCTGAAATAACAATATTACAAAAATATATATCCAACCCTACCAAGCTCACCTAACCAAACGTCCCTGCAAGCAAGACATAAAGATGTTCAACGAGATACACAGGTATTTCCTCTGTTTGGGCAAGCCAAATAGAAAGGAGCTATTTGTTAAATCGGAATCAATGGTTAGAGTAATTAAACGCTACTCTAGCTCTCTCCATCATTTTGCATGTCATGTGCAGTGACAGATGTGGTACTAGTCAAGCTCACAAAGCCCCGCGTCAATATGTGACACTGCCACGGAACTCAACTTCTAGATCAAGATCTCCAAGGCTGAAGATAAGAAATCCAGGGGGACTTCAGTTTCGAGGGGATGCGTGTGCAGTATGAACGGACTGCATAATGACAGCTGTATAAATACATAACAAGAAATCCTCTAACTCATTAATGCATTTTAGAATGAAGCTTTTCAAAGATCTTACAGAAATGAATGTAGAAGACCAAGCAAGATTTCAGCACGGAAAGTTAGTGTCAAACAATGGAATCACCTTAGAGAGCCGATAAAGTTTCAAAGAAAATCAGATCAAACTGGTACCTAATGTGATTAAAACAATTCTGAAGGTCAGAACAAAACTAGTATTTATTGGATATACACCTTTCAACCAGACTTTATTCTGGCCAGCTCTTGACAGTGAGGTTAAAATGATGCATGCTTCCTACAATTCTATATTAAAAACACCTTCCTGATATTAAATTGTGTCTTCTTTACATGAAAATTATACTTATGGGTTCATAAAAGTTACTACTTTCCTCTTTAGCTGCCTATCCTGTTGTCTGCTATTCAGTCCCTGTAACTTAGGCAGGTGCTCACCCAATTTCTGTCAAATCTGAGGGAGGAAGAAGCGCCTCAAATTGCTGAGGTTTGTAGCAGTTTGCTTAAAAACTGGAAGCTGGGACTGAGTAAAGAATAGCCAGTGCAAAGGTTCTGGCTCCTGCCTGTAGTGAGGAGCAGCAACGTGGATGCACTGGGGAAGACAAGGACCTTGGCCACGCTGCCCAAA
The DNA here is from genome assembly GCA_011075105.1 of Heteronetta atricapilla. Lineage (NCBI taxonomy): Eukaryota > Metazoa > Chordata > Aves > Anseriformes > Anatidae > Heteronetta > Heteronetta atricapilla. The sequence goes on from CM021737.1 coordinate 36,639,790, forward strand.
GTCAGAGGTAAAGAGTTATATGGGGAGACACTGCAGGAAACAAGCTTCATCTGCCTTCCAGATGACTACACAGGAAAAAAAAAGACTGAAACTGCAGAAAACACCTTTTCCCCTTTGAAATCAAACCAGTAATGATGAATTATGATTTGAAGTTTTAATGGCTGGAGAAGGATTTTGTTCACCAAACTTGGTGAACGGCATCCGCCATAATTTTGTAAGTGAAGTTTCAAGCAGTCGTAATTAAACAAGTTCTTTTTTGTTTTGTTTTGTTTTAACAATACTCTTGCATATTTGTATCTTTTTAATGAGTTGATAGGATTTGGGCCTGCTTCTACTTAGGTCAGTATCAAAACTTTGGCTGAGTTCAGTGAAAGCAAATCAATCCATTGGCCAAAAAAATAAAAAATAAAAGGGGTCATACTTCATATAAGGTTCTGCTTTCCCTCTGATTATGATGGAAGAAACCATAGGAACAAGGCTAAGAGAAACTGTTCCCTCGGTGTCACTTACTTGGTACTTCGTTTACAACTAATGACAAAGACTTTCTTAATTATCATTTTTCTTCTTCACTGGACACTTACCATCCTATTTTAGTGGCTGCCCTACTACTGGATCCCAGTTAAGGCCGCAGGCACACCAGTGGAGAGCTGTGTTTGCCATTTAATCACAGTTACACACGCTTTAGGCTAAAACCCTTTGTAAAACTGCTATGCCCGATTTACAGCCCAGATGAACTGTTTGAACGGGACCTAAGAGGATTCTGCTTTAATGCTCAGAAGGAATAAGGCTCTGTAATGCAGAAAAAGCCTCCTAATGGAGTCTGCGTGTAAGTCTTCGCTACTGCTCGCTGACACGGGCTACCTGGCAGCTTTTTATGCCAGCACTCCTAACCTGCAAATGCTAATGGCTGTGACTTTCAAATGGCTAATGCTTACAGAAACGCTGAAGTTAAACACTTTAGTGTTTTTTTTTTCTCAGTGAGTAATGCTTTCTCACCACACAAAGTGCTAGACAGCAACATTAAAATAGGAACTGTTCCTTTTAAACACCCCGCTTTCCACAGTAAGCATTGTCTCAAAGTTTGTGTTTCAAGGGAAAGGTTCAAAGACTGAGCATCTGATCACACAAAGAAGTCTTCTCTGCTGCATGTTCACAAAATCATCCATTTTATTTAATGCTTAACTATTTGGTAATTGCTCATATTCGGTTTCACACCAGCTTGAATGATTTCAGCTTTTAATGTGCCTCATCTCATTCGGAGGCACATCAATCCATGAGTAGATCACAGCACCTTGAAATACTAATGCTTGTCACACGCTTTAATCTCCTCTAAAAGGTCTTGTTCGGTGTGTGCTTAAATCTCTTAATAGCTTTTTCTTCTCCTTAGGTTTTTACTTTTGTGGCAACCGATTCCAGTTAGGATGAAGTTTGTTTAATTTTCATTTTAGTGAAGCGCAGGAGCAAGAATCTAAAAGCCTGAATTATTACTGTATTAATAGAATGGTAAGATTGCTTTTTCTTTAGAATGACTCTTTTCCCCAGGCATGATACTGTCTCAAAAAAGGTATCTATAGTAATAAAATCAACTTACTGGAATGTAAGAAGACACACAGGAACTTATATCTGAGCATGTGTGAGGATCACTCAGATACACACAATTGGATATCACGGATTCGAACATAATCATACAGCACATAGTCTGGAGTGACTGACACTGTGCTGCCAAGCACCGCTTACAATAACGGCATTATTCTTTTATTCCAAATTCATTTCTGTTCTATTGCCTATTTAGCTAGAAACCAGTGCTCACTATACTTTTACCTCCTTGTATGCATTTCACCTCTGGACACAGCGCTCATTTCCTTCCCCCATATGGGGGACTCACCCACTACAGGTTGATGCTTGGAGGATCTCCTCTGTCTTCGGGGCTCCGCGAGGCATTCAGGTGCAGGCTACCCCAAATGCAACACGCAGCACGTGCAGCTCTCTGCATGCACCGCTTTGCTTCCACGTTGTGTCAGCTCTTTGCTCAGACCGCCGCAGCACTGAGTCACGACCTCACATCACATCAGCCTTTTCTTACAATTTTTCCTGACAACATAACTGATTTTGGTCATTTCCCTTCCAATACGCAAACAGAAACCAGCTGAGCAAGCCTGTAGCACCATCACCAAATCTTTCAGAGAACAGCCACACATCTTGGGAGAGCATTTTAAGGCAAAACAAACATCTGGACAATAGCAACAGCTCTTAAAAAGATGTTCCAGCTGTTCTGGAAAGCTGCCGTCACACACTTTCTTTGATTTCTCTAATCCTCTGCTCGCTGCTTATTTCAGACCGTGCAAAGACCTAGCATGAAGCTACCTAGCCTTGTTATTTTTAGTTTCAGACTCAATGTGTGTTCAGCCCTTCAGCTACCTCAAGTATATGCATAAAGCACAATGCTAATCAGTAAGTTTAGGGACCTGCTGTGGGATAAATAAAAAAGAAAAGCTAAAAAAAAATCTTTCTCCTCGGTGGAAATATTAAGCCATCTTTGGTGTCTGAGGCTTTTTTCTACTCACTGTTATCCAGCATGCTTTATAATAACTGCACCCAGTCTTGAAGATGGTTATATTCCAGTCTTCATTATTTTTAAATGAATGATACTTGATGATTTGAAGTGCTGTTACATTGCAGTTCCTACAAAAACTGTGTGTTAGCAGTGACAGTATCAGGGATGGGGCAGGGTTAAAATATTTTCTTGTTTTAGTCTGTCAAAATACTCATTGAAACTAACATATCTGATACATTAAAATATTTATGTGAAATCTGTCTGTTCAGCACTCAAGCACAGAACTGATAAGTACAGTCAAATTCTTACTGAATGTCAATCAGCTCATGAATGAACAGAACCATTCAATTAAAGAGCAATGATACAGAAGCAGACATACATTTACACCTTGCTATCCAGTCAATGCCACCTGCTTTCACTTCAGCATGCAGGAATGCCAGCCTCGCACTTCTCCGCAGTTATTTGTTTTTTCCTTCAAAAATAAAGGAGATTAAAATCTGTACGTAAGCTGTTCGCGAAACGTCACTTCAGCAGTCCAGGAATCTTCCTCTATTCTTAATTTCCCTGTCACAATGTTTACTCAAAAAAGGGTAATCCACAAAGGTGTTAGCATAATTCAAACTATATTCCCATTTTGTTCCAATTTCCAAAGAGGCTTTCAGTGGGGACAGTGGTTATTTTTCTTTGTTTGATATGGACATATGACCTCTATGCTTTAGGAGGAGCTCACTAAATGATAAGGACCAGGTCAACAGCCTCATGATAACTGGAGTCACATGGGAACTTCCAAATCCTTCTTCCAAACCCCAAAACAGTCAGTTCTGGAGCAAACATTCTGTTTTCTCTCATCACTTTTCGTATTTTATGGGAGGAGAGGGAAGTTTACCATTTCCTGAGTGTACATTTCCCAAACCCTAAAATACCTGTTATCTCTCACCTTCTCTCCCATTTACTCTCTTTTTGAAGTCACATTTTCATTTTGGATTTATTCCACCTTCCTGTTACACTGTTATCTTATGTTTTCAATCCTTTTCCTCCCTGTGCTGTTCCTCTGCAATCCTCCAGACCCTGACTTTTCTTAGAGTTACCAGTCTTCCTTTTTTTTCCCCACACATTCTTCCCCATTAAAAATGTCTCCTCTCAGCTCCATCCTTTCCTATCCCTTCGCATAGCCTCTTCTTGATCCTTTGGCACGTTTCTCAGTTTCCAGTCCCTGCCCTCTTTTACCAGCTGAGGATGATGAGGGTGACATTGCCTAGGCTGACAAAATAAGCAGGTAAGAATCAACACAATTTTTCCTGAGGTGAGAAAGAAGAGGAGCAGGATCGGTGGATGAACAGGAGCAGAGGCAGTTGCAGACTTACAAAGTAGCTGTCACTCTGTACCCCACTGGCAGGGGATGAAACACAGTTTATTCCTCCGTGTGTGCACGAGATTTCAGCAGGGATGTCATGGGGAAACACACTGGGGACCAAATGAGTGTCAAGTGTGACACTTGGCAGGACTGTCTGCCAGGATTTGGACCTGTGGTTCCAGAGAGTCTAGATGTTAGTCTAGGAAATCTAACCTGCTGCCTAGATGATGAAACCATCCCCAATTTAAAGCTTGCAGCCTTATTCCTCTGGAATGTCCCTCCAGATGAATGGAATATCCAACCATGCTGGATAAGCACATTAGCTGGATGCTTTTACTAAAACGATCAGAAGTAAAATAACTCGGGTGACATTTAAATCACCACAATCTGTCTGCAAAGCTAACGCTCCATTGCGATGAACAGGAGCCCTTATTACTTGGGTTTGTGTCCACATACTGTACCACTGCGCTGTATCAGCTTATTTCATAGAGGTTACCTTTGCAGTCTGAAGGCAGGTAAGGAGTTGAAGGAGATGCCTCTTAGGTGTATATATGGTCATATGGCCAAGAGAAACATTAATATGACTGAACATACCCTTGAACAATGAATGAGAATTATTCCATCCTGGGAAGCAGGGCAGCAGCGGCTGTCTGATCAGAGAAATGAATGAACATGTTTGTAAAATGGTCAAGTGTTGATTTTTATGAAGATGTTGCAATGATGAATTCTCAATAAAGATATTTCATTAATTTCCTCCAGATACGAAATTCCTATCTTTAGATTACTGGCGTTTAATATCTCGAATAACCATAATTGGGTCACTACAGCTTCAATCCCCACTTTCACAGTCGCATCTTGAATCCAAACAGCTGAAAATAAAATCAGAAATGAAGGAGCAAAACATACCTTGAATTTCTGAAGCAGTGGCACTATTCTAACGCTCCAGAGGTAATCATTATCCTTAATAACACCAGATATGATTGAGGCTTTTAACAAAAGGAATGCTGCCTTGAAACCATCTCCTGCTACTCAGAATTTGACTGCTATGAAAAATTGTCAGCTGAGGAATAAATGTGCATTATTAACGATAGGTATGTGATGGGATGTGCAAACACCCTGTCCTGAGGAAGTCTGGGAAAGGTTAAATGCCTTCGCTGTCGGAAGGAAGAAGTTGCACAATCCGCCCTAGGCAAAGCTAAAAGAAAGACCTCCTAACCATAACATGAAAAAAAATGGTTTGGAAGAGGTTTTAGAACAGATGTACTTGAGGGCAGAGGGTGGAAATGGTTTTTATAAATACTGAGCACCGTTGTTTCCACACACTTCCAGTTTTAGTAATGGTCCTTTCCACATACAGTGATGTTGGGCACTACAACCAATCACCAAAATACTTCTTAATCTAAAGCTTTGTTGGTGAAATGAGTCCAATCAGGCATAATTTATCTGATAAAATAATCACATCTATCATGTAGTCAGAGAGGAACATCAGCAATTATCATGTTTTCTGTAGAGGAACTCCTGACACTATGTGCATATTTATTTCAGTCCTGTGTGAAAAGGGGACTGCTGGTGTCAGGTTTGGAGAAATCAGGGATGTTAAGACGTGCCCTAAAGGACAGGGCATAGTTCTCCATGAGTTTTCCCCTGAGGATTTTACATACCTTGGAAGCAGACTGGTCCTCTGTTTTGAAGATGGGGAGCAAACCAAAATCCCATGCTGCCTCCTGAGCCGCCCACTCCAGCTCAGACTCAAAATATTCTTTCAACAATTACTCCAAATTATGTCACCTACGGACAGCAGCTCACGCAAGCACAGTACATCCGTAAATATGTGATTAACGCTGTGATATGTCTCTCAGGCGTGCAAGTAGGATCACTGATGTGTTCAGGTAACAGTCTCAAAAATAAAACGCTTCTAGTCCTGAGACACGCTGGGCAGATGACTTTGTGATTTGAAATTCTAATGCAAAGACCAAGCCAGTGAGCACGACCCTGCTACTGACTTCACCATGTGTTCTTCTAACCTCTGTGTAAGAAGGTAGTTGTAAGTTTGAATGGATTTTTGACCAAGAGCCCGTCAGTTTGTCTGTGACACTTTCACACCTTGGAAGGAGGAGAACATTTTTTTGGACAAAGATACCGTCAAATAATAGAGTCTGCAAATTAACCTTGCACAAACTGATGAAGATTACGTCCATCAGGATAAGCCTGTGCCAAGAGCAACACGGGTGAGTGCTCTCGGAGGGGCAATTGGTTGCGAGGGCTGGAAGTGTTCAAGCTGCCCTTTCATGGAGATGGTGTTCAGATGTGTGAAACATACATGAAAAACCCAGATGGGCTTATGGTCAAGGGAATGTTGTGCTGTGCCGTCATTCTTTATGCTACAACGCTTTCTCCTTTCTTGTAATACTCCTGAACAGTTCAGTTCACTGGAATGAAGGATGAAAACACGGCTTCTGACCATCCTTACCTTCTATATATTTACATATTATAAATACCTATTCCTAATACCGCAGGAAATGCTATTATAAAAACCTTTGTATTTGTCTCTTTTACATACCAATACATAAAGAGCCTTGTCTTAAATTAAAAAGAAAGCCAGTGACAAATTGTAAAGAGCAAATAGCTGTTTTCTGAATGTGCCAAGCATCAACAGCATCCAGAATGTGTCCCAAATTCACCCTTTGTGCCTTAGGTGTAGTCGGAAGGACACAAAGAAAGATGCCTGAAAACAAGACAGGTGGATCAATATCAGAAAGCACGACTCTTGGGAACAAGCGATGATGGTGTGAGAACAGAAGAAAATTCAACATGCTCCAGGACATGCAGAAATACAGGCAAAGTTGTACAAGAAGCCAAAGAGAAGGACGTGAGGGGTGAGAGGAAGAAGTCCTCTGGGGAGCTGTGAGCACCACGCTAGGGAAGGCAGTACTGACAGAGCTCCACTGAACGGTTCTGTCTTGGTTCACACCTTCACAGATAGGCTTATATGTGGTACATACTGGTATCACATACACGCTACGTACACCTTGTGTAACGGTACAGTGCCTCTGGCCACAATCGCAGGTGCTAATAATTAAGAGGGTAAATTCTCTTACACAAAAAATCCCATTTTGATATTGAAATCAACAAAAAGCAGTAATTGCCGTGCCTGGCAGCTTGAACCTAAGGTCAGTTTGAATTTCAGTAATTGTTATATTCCACCTCTTTCAATACTCAGGCTCCACGACAAATTGTGTGATTACAAAAAATGGTCTCAGAAGTTTTCGGTTAAGAGGGCTTTTTTACAATAGGAGAATGCCAGCAATCACCACGCTTTTATACAAAGAACTCAGCTCGAGTCAAGATGGATTTCAACTTTGACACAAAAAGCAGAGAAACAGATTAGCTGGCAGTTTTTTAAGCAGTTGGCAGGGAATAACTATAAATTCACTTCTCCCACTGGCTTAAAAAGAAATTTGTTGAACTTATTACTGGAAAGAGACTCATCCAGGAGATTGTTCCAATCAGAACACCGCATGTACAGCAGCATTTCAGCTCATAGTTTCAAAAACACTTTTCCTGAGATTTTGAAGCCATATGAACGCTACCTTATTTTCTAATTATTCCTTTGATACTTGGGATTGAGTTGTTTTAAAAGGTGTAAACTCAGTTCCTCACATTTACCCAGCCTTTTCAGAAGTCTCACCTTTCTCTTTCTTACTAAATTTTTTTTTCATCAGACACAAAACATTGTCTGGTACATAGACACGGAAGTGTGATTTTCAGCTTCTCACTGCAAGACACGACGGCAAATTGTTTAATTTTAACTTCACAGATTGTAAGGTGCACGAACACAACATCTCTGCCTCCGAGGAAACAAACACGAACAGGAAGATGGACCGAACGACTAATCTGTCTTATCCCACCAAGGTCACGGAGGGCACGCTAGGTCAGAGCATTAAGGCCTGAGTGCCGGTAAGAGCCGCTCTTCCTTTAAGATGTCACTTTGCATTTGTCTAGAGAAATCAAGAAAGGAGTTAAACACGCTGGAGTGCAGGTGACGGGCAGAGTACGCGACTTTTAATCAGTAAATTGGTTTACAGAAGCAAACTTTCTGTTAAATTGGCTTTCAACGTTAGAGCACTGTACAACAAACAGACTTTCACCATAGCACGGTTATGTTCATGAAAACTTACCTAATGTGTGGCCATCTTCGTATTCCTGAATCCAGGTATGTAGGTGATCGAAGCTCTGGGCTTCGTCACAGATACACAGTTATAGGAAACACTGCAACTGCAGTCAAGAAGTGACGGTAAGAGAGAAGTGAACACATGCTGCAACATTCGGACGGCTAGGCCAGGCAGCCGGACCCCTCCTGTAATTTTCAGAAGTAGGCAATGGGAGTGCTTATGCCTCTTTTTCCTGTGAACATCTAATATGATTTGGACATCTAAATCCCTCCTGTGCTCTTCTGAATTACCAAATTATCAGGAGGCCTTAAAATATATCTTAATAAGGTAAATTCCTGGGTTGTTGGTTGTGGGTTTTTGTTTTGATTTTTTTTTTAATCATCTCTGTTGTGCAATGTGGCAAATGTCAGAATTCCCAGCATTTCTTTCAAAGTTATTTTCTCCATGGGAATGTACATAAGAGGTGAAAGAATGGAAAGCATTGGAATATCTCTGGTTGTTGGATAATCCAAAGGCCTTAGTAGTGGACGTTCTGACTATAACCAGACGGCTGCTGGCTGCCAAACTGTTCACATCTTCAGCACCAGCAGTATTTTAGAAGCTCATTTTTCACAACAGCGTTACACAGCTTGGTTTGTGCCCCCAGCTTTTGTCAAACGTCTAAACCAAGGCTACCAAACTTTGGCTTCCAACCTTCACAAGAAACCTGGCAGCCATCAGTTACCTTCCACCCTTCTCACCTCCTCCCCGCTTCCAGGCTTCTGTCTCTTCACCATTTTATGGATCACAATCCTTAGAATGGACGCAGTCTTACAAGCAGGAAAGTACTTAAGTTATCTTCTTAGACTACTTACATGGAAACACGGCTCAGCGGTGTAAGGCCTCAAAGAAGGCACTGCCCTCCTGCCCTATCGCCCCTCTCCCGGTGCTCCCTGCAGCCCTGGGCTGAGCACCAGCACCGGCTCCGTGGTGTTTCACAACTACCTGGCTGTGCCCGCGAGCTGCTGCCCTCACTCCTCTGCTATCTGCCCTTCCCTCCCACGCTCCAAGCCATACGAAAACTTCAGCTGCTGTTCCTGGCCAAAAAAAACCTCGCAGCGCTTGGGCTTGGCGTTGGGCACGAGAAGCTGCTGCAGCACCGCGGTTATCGGCGCTGCCTTCTCGTCGTGCCTGCACTCCGGGCCTCCCCCTTGGGGATGAATTCCTGCTTCCCACGTCCTGCACGGCCCCGCGAGCCCCTCCCGGCCTCTCCCACATTTTCCAATCTCTCCTCGAAGCGCCAAGGCTCCTGGAGCACCTTGGGACCTGCATGCTGAAGATCCTCGACCCTCTGCTTCGCTTGCTCTCAGATCCCTCACCCACTTCTCCAGCCTCCATTTCCTCGTTTTCAAGATTTTTCTGCATTTCCTGAACCTTCACGTGTGAAGCCTATGGGCTTGGTCACTTCTGGATCAGAGAAGGAACATCATGTTCATAAACATCACCGCAAGGTCACATCACTCCAGCTTGTAACGTCCTCGACAGAAGAGCGATGCATTGTAGGCTAATTCTGATTATCAAGCACAGCTTCCACGTTGCAGAAGCCAGAACGAATCGCAGCCTTCTGAGGAAGGCTGTAAATCATCCCCCTTCAGCAGCTAGTGGAGACGGACTGAATCATTTTTCTGACTGTCTCCCACAGAAAAATGTGGGAGAAAAGGTGATTAGCATTCCAGTTAATAGAGCCCAAAGCTATTAATAATAAATCCATTAGAACTTTTAATTAAAACCTCAAAACTAGACAGACGAAATTCACCCCATAAAATAAAATTAATCTATAGTATCAGTAATAATTAGCAAAGTATCCTGTAGGATTAAAAATAATTAAAATAATTACATTTTGAAGTATTTTTAAATAGGTAATAGACTGCTTCAAAGAAGCTAATAAAATTATGTTCAGAACCTGTAGGCTACTGTCCTGGCACGACATACCTTGAGTGCAGTCTAAAATAATGAATGTACAAGTGATTAAGTAGCATCAGGCACTAGATATTTATTTTGAACGGTCTTGCTTTCCTCCCTGAAGATAACAAACATTTAGCAAAAATGTTAACAGTGAAATTAAGTGAAGAAGAGCAAACCGGTGAAGAAGCAGGAGGAGACCAAACAAGGAAAACTATGTGGCACTGTAAAGCTACGGGAGGTTCAGAGTGGACATAGAGTAGGGAAAATCCAACCACAGAGCCCCCTGTTCTCACTGCATTAAAGAGACTCTGAACCTGGTCAAAAGTTGATCAAAGAAGGCAATCTCCAAAGCACAACGAGGAAAATTCCACCACGGTGTACGTTCAGTAGTTGGCTGGAAGCTTAAGTGATCCTACTTGTCAGAGGTTTTCTGTTTACAGGCACTGCCGAATTTTTGCAGAGAATATGCGAGAGCATGAAGAACATGAGAGAAGGGGGAACAGAATTATACGATTTCCACAAGACGTGACAAGTTTAGGCATAGAGCTTAAGATTTTAAAACACAGTTCTACTATACATAATTGGCTCCGAACCAACAATTTAGCTAAGTAAGATTTATGTAAACTCCTGTTTCTCAAGACAGATATCTAAATTGCACTCCACCCATACTGAATCTGCCAAACATTTTTTTGCTCATAAACAACTCCGCTTAGAGATGTATAGAGCTTGGGGAAAGAGAAAAGGAAAACTCAGTGCTAAAGACTCTAAGTAGGAAATATATTTCTGGAAAAAAATTATCATATGCAAAGGAGTTTAAGTAGCTTACCAAAATTCAAAACATGTATGAACAGAGCAGCATTACATGGACAATTGAGTTCCCATATTATAAGACATGGAAGTAATAGAGGAAATCATAAATAGCACTCACGCTTCGGAAACAATCCAGTTATATAGTGCAAAACTGAAAAAAAACCCACAACAGTGATGTGTTTACTAGTCAAAAAAAAAAAGATATTTTCTTCAAAATTAAAAGATTTTTTTAAGTTTTAGAAATTAAATTTTTCAAACCTGAAATTAAAAATTACAAAATAACATAACTGCACTGAAAAAAAAAACAAGCCAAACTAAAGCTGTTGTAGATTAAATTTCATGCACCTATACACTTAAGACTCCAAAGCTAAATTTCCCTGTGTACAAAATGGACCAAACAGTTCCAGTTATTCCTCTTTGAATGGTGAAATAAATATTCAACTTTTGTTGCTGAATTCCTCTGGTAATATTATCAATACCTCCTTCAGAAAGGAAATAACAAATGCATTTTTTGTTTGTTTGCTTGCATATGTGTGTGTGTTTTGGTTTGTATTTTGTGACTTATCTCTTCAGACATGGTATAAACAGAAAATATCTCGAAAGGATATGAATGAAGTATGAGAGAATGAAATAGAAGCAAAAACCTTTTTATAGGAGAAGATGATGTGGAATACTGACAAGTGGAACGAGTAAATAACTGAGGCATCAAATGTGAGGAATCAAAACGAAGTACGGTTATGCATAATACAAGAGAACTCCACGTTAGATGTTAATGCAGTGCGTAACAAAGTAGTGCACACAGTTCTCTCCCTCTCAAGTAGTGAGGGTAGTGGTTCAAGAGAAAAAAATGCACAAGCATTCTGATGTCTACTATCAGCAAAATCCACCAAGTTCCAGCTTTCCAAACAGGGACATATGCTGTATCTTCCTCTTGCTCCTTGCTCTCCTAGATTATCTTCCAGAATATGAGAGGCATTGGCAAACCACTCATGCATTTGTGCTAGAGAGGCCATAGACGATATGGAATAAAACTTCATGCTGCAACAGTTGATTTTGAAATAAAAACCCTATTGGGTGCTAAGGGATCCACAGGAAAAAGGATGATCTATTACCTGAAGTTCAGCCAAGGTCTTCTCCAAAAAGCTGTCCACAGGATTTGACAGATGGCCTGAAGAAAAGTTGTCAGCAGTTGAAATGAGTTTTCTGTCTCCTTAAATACACAGGGATGAGATAAAAACTAGTTTTATGGTTATGCCTGCATGGCCGTACTGAACAGAACAAGCCCAAGCATTGTACCTTGTTTGTCCACATTTCTTCATTCTTAACTCTCCTGTAGACCTGCTTCTGAAGCAATCCAGCTACATTTAGCCTCCCCTAAATGTCTTCATACCTCAGAGACCCAGGTCAGGGGATCGATATGACCAACCTTCTTCAGAGGGAGCCACCAGAAGTCTTTGCACCATTGGGATTTGGAGTTGGGAACTGCTGCCCAACTTCCTCGTATTTAGCAGTATGGGTGCACCCCATCAGCCCGCTCCCACGTCATGTTAGTTACTCCATTTGAAACCGTGTCAATTTACTGAAGATTGCTGTCAAAATCTTAGCAGGAAACGGGAACAAGAGAAGCAGCAGAACTTTGTTTTGTCTGGCACCTTTATACAGAGGTGTGAATTCAGAGATACTTTTATGAACTGTATTTTTGAGAACTATATTGCTGAACATGTTAAGCATTTCCATAAGTTTATCAAAATAGCTCCACTCTCTCATTTAGATCGTATGTAACCAGAGCACGAGGTGGGATCATTAGATGTTACGGACTATCGTGCTGACAATATGTCAGAAATGCACAGCTGTATAGCTCCTCGTCAGAAGAACATCATGCTGTCATTTAGCTAACCAAGCCTCTGAAAGACATAAGCAGCTGGCTCCTACTTACCTATTTAAGACACTAGTAGGGAACGGAAAGCAATTTGATAAATGGGCATTTGCCCGTTCCCATTACTGAAGACATTTTTCTGTAAGCAGTGAGTAGATTTGTACACCTCCTCAACAGCACCTTTGCTTGACATCAAAACATCAAATACACCAAAAATTAAATTTTTCCAGTGATGAATAGAAAATCTCACAGACATAAATCATCTTTGATAGCTTTATAACTGCAATGCAACAACTCTCCTATTCCCTTGAACAGAAATGAAGGCCACGGAAGTGTCTTCCAATGCCATGCAGCTGAACGTCTCCAATCTCAATTGCGTTAGAGAAACCCCATCCTGTTGGTGGCTCCTGGATATCCACCCAACACCAAGTTCACGTCCTTCTGAAGTCCAGAGGTACACACACACACACACACTGAAAACAAATACACCGTGTTAATAAACAGAATGAAAAAAATGCAATAATTTAAAGCAAACATACTGGAGTGTTATGTATAGACTACTCCACAGACTGGCAATAGGCTGGATAGGGCTCCTTTATTGTATGCCATGGGATAAAAAGTAACCAACATTAAAGTGATAAATAAATAAATAAACTCAGAAGATAATGTGATTTTAAGGAAGAAGGACTAAAATATTAAAAGAAGGAATCAGAGACACAGCAGACGGAGAGAAAAGGACAAAAAATAAAAAAGAAACCTTCAGCTTCAAAAAACTGCAAAAAGTCAAAAGCAGAGACACAATTATCTGAAATGCTTTTAAAGTAGCAAAAAAAAAGAAAAATTAAATAAAAAATACTTAGCAAGGTAACAGGGAACAGCTCTCTGAGTTAACAATTGAGTTTGGCAGTAAAAGTGAAAAGCCAAAGTGCCACACACTTGCATACACTGAGACTCCAGCTGAGGCTTTTCATTACCAGAATGATTTAAATTAATGACATGAGATTCATGGAAGAATAATAAAAATGGTAAGTGAACAGAGACAAATGAAAAATCATTAGAACTTAAAAAAAAAAAAAATCCAATATATACATCATAATTTAACACAATTACGAGTAAGTCGGGGGGAAATGAGGACTGCCTACACATTTTTAAATGGTATAAATATTAGTGCTGAAATTGCTGTATTTAACTCGATGGGAGTTTTGCCATTGCCTTTGTGGGGGCAACGAGTTCATGCACAGAGAAGTAGGAAGGGAGAAATACACGATAAAATCAGAAACGAGCTTCAGGTTAGACTTGTTAAATTTGCTGAGAGTGTTTGGAACTGAGAAAGCTACTTAGAAGAAATGATGGAAGCTTCAGCACATGCGATCCTTAAAATAGCCTGAAAAACAGCCTAGAAAACACATTTGAGGTATAGGCCTCCACTGTCAGCTGTATTACACATTCTCAGGAAATGTCTACGGCTCGCAAATTCACCAATAGCGCAGAAATAATTTAAAATTCAATAGAGAGACTGTCCAGAGACAAAGAAAGTTCATATTTACCGGCAGTAATTCTAATAATAAACATAGCCCATAATAGGCTCTGTGCTTGTGTCAGTCCCTATTCTATATTCCTCTGACTCTGAGTCACCATCAGATTCTGTTTCTATATCCTCCTGCTTAACTTGGATGTAGATTGAGCTGGTATTAGACAGCAACACATGGTACAACCTGATGGAAACTCCTGAGTGATTGTTAGTTCTGCAACGGGCTTCTACGAGACCTTAGTCTTTTACTGGGCCATGGCTACCGCTCACAACAAAGCACGGTGCATCGGTCTTCAGCTAATGGTGACCAAACGATGGGCACAGCTTGAGTTTGGGCCTCTAATGCAGCACAAGGGCATCCTCAGAGGGCTGTGTGCAAGCTGATGTGCTCTCTGAGAAGCTCTTTTTACAAAAGCACAGGGGCACAGCTGCCTCGCTTCCAACTCCGGAGCTACCTCACCTGGGACTCGAGCCCTCATCACACTCCTCTCTTAGAGCAGATGTGCTCTATTTCCTCTGTTTCGATACAGAGATATCTAGGGTGATGTTTCGTATCACCGCACTTCCACCCTACAATTTGTGATAAGAAAACTCTTATCACATAGCCGGCCATACGCTCTAGCCCAATAACTGACAAGGCTCCCCCCTGGCCCACCACCGGACGCGTGACTGTGAGCAGAGGGGAGATAAGCTACCTGCAGACACACACGTCAGAGAAGTGCTAGGACGAAGAACAAACCTGCTAACTACGCGTAGAAACAAACACAGAGGTAGCCTCGCCAGAAGCTGAACCCTTCCGAGCCATGGGATTGTTTTTGCAGGCGAAGGACACAAACAATTTCTGTTTCGTGTCACTGCCGTCATCGGATCGAGTTGGGGCATTTCAGGGACTACAGAAAAACAGACAGTAATTGAGCTCAATGCGGGATTTTTCTACTTAAAGTAGAATTACATGTACTTACATCACCTCTTCACCTGACCCGAGCTCATATTTACAATCATGGTGTGAAAGACACCCCGCCATCTGTGATTTTTATTGAAAGAAAATACCAAGCCATAAGAAGCAGCTAATACTAACTGCAGCAGCTGTGCACTGTCTCCAAAGAGAATTATGGGACATGCATTGAATGCGTGGCATTGCTTTGTAAGGATTTGATTAGATACAGTTTGGTAAGAAAAAAAAATGTTATCCGTCAAATAAACAGTCTGCTGTTTTAGAAGTTAACTTCTGGACCTACAGCCTAAGACATTTCCTTCCCCGTGTTTCAAATGTAGGGTAATTCCAAAAACTATTTCACTGGTTATTATAGAAGTAATTAATTCTGCCCATGGAACTGGGAGTGAAGGTAATTACAGACTTAAAAAGTATCTATTAAATGAATTAAAATTCACAAGCAAACATCAGTAAAGACGGTTGGCCGTTTATTTTCAATGCTTTCAGGAGCATCTACTCTTGAAACGAAGACTGTAACAGCATCTAGGAAAAAATCTCTCTTTTGAAGAATATCATTTTTAAAAGTGAAATACGCCGTGTAACCATATCCATGATGTCATCCTGCAAGTTCTCAGGCTACCACCGACACATATGGTACAAATCCGGCATCTTTAAAGTCCTAAGCTGACTATAGCAGTGGAAGTACACAGACGATGTAGTTAAATTATAGCACAAAATGCTAGAAAAAAAAAAAATGGTTATTTGTGACTCGTGTTAATTGTTTATACCTATTTGTGGTGTTATAACAGCAAATAAATAATTGTATCGCTGGAATTAAATTCTCGTCTACTATATGCACCACTACTCCTACACAGCTATTAAAAACTGTATTTTAGGAAAAATTCCGTTACACCCCTTGCAATGGAGTTGAAAATTCAGCCCTATTTACTTGAGAGCTGTCAGTGACACACTCTTCACGCTCTGACTTTCCACAATCTACAAAACCTTTTTTGATGTAATATTTCGTGTACCTGTAAGATTTAATGAGTGCATCCAGAAATCGTCATTGCTTTCATCGAGTCCCACCATTCGCATTTCGTTCTGTTAATAGAGTGGAAGGGTTCTTCTGTGGGATGGATTGTGCAAGTTTTTGAGAGCTGTCCTGCTCTAACAGACAGATCACAACTTGTAAGGATCAGCGATGTCGTTTTGTTGCTTAATTACAACATAGAAGGGGAGAATAAAGTCATCCTCATTTACATAATATTTTGACATGTGAGAATGCATGATGTTGGCAAATTATCTTGAATGATAATATTTGTTCACGTGATGCTTTTCCGAAATTTAAGAACAAACAAATGTGAAAAAAGATGCAACAAATAAGTAGTTGCTCTTCCCTTACAAAGATTTTATACATCAGTGGCTTGAAATAATTTGGATGCTATTTCCATCCACTTAAAAATAACTCATAGTGCAGTATTTTCTTGTTACTATCGGGGGGTGGGAACAAAAATAGCTTTCCAAAAGAATATTTGGCATAGGAACAGTATGCTATATTTTTTTAAATAAAAGATCTCATGACACTCAGGCATTTGCAACTCAAGTACATGAAAAATCAGCTGGAAGTCTCACACCAGCGACCATAACAACATGCACCTTCTATTCTCCAAAACTCCAGATATGCAATGACATTACTCTGATGCATGATAACAGATATTAAACATTTGAAAACAAGTTCATTTATAGCAGAAAACAAAACATACGACCAGGCACTTAGCATGCTATTAAGCAGAGTATTTACAGAGTCTTTACTAGCAGGAGGCACCAATCAGACAATATAAATTTCTTCCACTAGCCCCTCTTTGGGACCCACCAGTACGCCTCTACCTAAAGCTCTCTGAGCTGAAGAGCAGCAAACTGATAGCACAACAAGGAAGAAGAATGCCACTGGCATTAATTTATTAGACAATGATCAGATATAATACTCCATTCTGACGGAAGCTTTCTGCCACACTTCATTCTTAGCCTAGCATTGGATTCTTCTCTAGTGTGCGAGCAAATCACTGCTGAATTCCTTGATATGCCGTAAAGGTAAAAGCGTTGCCTTGGGTTATCCTAAAAGTGTTGCCTTGGGTTATCCTAAAAG